>WAAD01005325.1:0-10198 GCA_013389945.1 Fregata magnificens
CCTGGGAGACGTGGGTTTGAGTCCCACTCCTGACAGGCTCCTCTCTGTTGGTGGTCTCACAGAGTCACAGATTCACAGAATGGTTGGGGTTGAAAGGGACCTCCGGAGATCATCTTGTCCAACCCCGCTGCTTGAGCAGGTTCACATAGAGCAGGCTACACAGCACTGCATCCAGGCAGGTTTTGAATATTTCCAGACAAGGAGATTCCACAACCTCTCTCGTCAGCATTGTTCCAATGCTCTGTCAACTTAACAGTAAAGAATTTTTTTCTCATGTTCAGCTGGAATTTACTGTGTTCTAATTTGTGCCCATTGCCCCTTGTCCTGTCATTGGGCACCACTGAGAAGACTCTGGCCCCATCCTCTTGCCTCGCACCCTTCAGATATTTGTAAGCAGTAACAAGATCCCCCCTCAGTCTTCTCTTCTCTAGGCTGAACAGACCCAGGTCGCTCAGCCTTTCCTCATAAGAGAGGTGCTCCAGTCCCCTGATCATCTTCGTGGCTCTCCACTGGACTTGCTCCAGCAGTTCCTTGTCCTTCTTGAACTGGGGAGCCCAGAACTGGACACAGTACTCTAGATGTGGCCTCACCAGGGCTGAGTAGAGGGGGAGGGTAACCTCCCTCGACCTGCTGGCCACATTCCTTTTGATGCCCCCCAGGATCCCGTTGGCCGCCTTGGCCACAAGGGCACAGTGGTGGCTCATGATCAGCCTCCTGTCCACCAGCACTCCCAGGTTCTTCTCAGCAGTGCTACTTTCCAGCAGGTCAACCCCCAACCTATACCGGTGCGTGGGCTTGTTCCTCCCCAGGTGCAGGACCTTACGCTTACTCTTGTTGAATTTCATTCGGTTCCCCTCGGCCCAGCTCTCCAGCCTGTCCAGGTCTCGCTGGATGGCAGCGCAGCCTTCTGGCCTGTGAGCCACTCCTCCCAGTTTGGTATCGTCGGCAAACTTGTTGAGGGTATCCCTTCGTCCAGGTCATTGATGAAGATATTGAACAGGATCGGACCCAGTACCGACCCCTGGGGAACACTGCTAGTTACAGGCCACCAATCAGACTCAGCGCCGTTGATCACAACCCTCTGAGCTCTGCCATTCAGCCAGTTCTCAATTCACCTCACAGTCCTCTCATCTAACCCACACTTCCTAAGTGGATGGGGATGATCCGGCAGCTTCAGCAGTTCAGACTGCAGCGGGGGGGAGGCAGACACAGCCCTGACCCCCCCAGACCAAGGGAGCCCCCAGAAGAGATGGGAACCCCCCCGGCGCTGAGGGAGCTCCCAACAGCAGCTGACAGAGAGGATCCCACGGCTGTGCTCTGAGGGAAAGACGTGAGGATGGGGCCCGGCAGCGTCACCACCACCGGGGAGGCCTCGATGAACACCGTCGAGTCAGCGCAGCGGGCGACACAGGGCTCACTGCAGCTGCTTGCAAGTGGGGTTGGGCCAGAGGCACCACAGGGGCGCTGGAGACAGGGTCTGAAGCAAGACATCTCTCGGTGAGGGAGGCAAAGCTGAAACACAGAGCAGGCACAGAGCATGAACCTCAATATCAGTCTGTCTTTCATTTCCTCAGCTCTCTCTGTGGACACTCTTTGTTTTGAAAACTCACAATGTGCCTACAGCTCCCTCGGCACTCATCATGATCTCCAAGTAGGACAGCACAGGCAGGCGGACCCACTTTTGGGATAGGACCCAGCACAGTGGGTTTAAAGCACCTGTGGAAGACCGATCATACCCNAAGCAGCGCAGGCTTTTATGCTGTGTCCCAGTGTCCCATGGGGCCACAAGTGTTCCTTGATCATGAAGCATCTAAAATCCTAGTAGTTGCCACTTCCTGAGGCCTCGCTGGTGAGTAAGCCCTTGCCTCTTTCATCTGGAATGTTGTAGTCCCTTTTCATATCACCAAACATCAAAACAATTCACTGTGTCCCAGCTTCATAAGGCCAATTAATTCGGAGGTTTCAGGCTAGTGTGCAGAGATTTTAAGGGGGTTTGCGTTATATGGATTGCCTTTGTCACTTCGCACTCTTCATGCTGAGCTTGTCCACTAATCATGGTGAAATTCAACCATGAAGGGCACATCAAGTCAGCCCTCAAGTGCTTTCAGTGCAGGCATTCAGGCTAACCCTGAGAGACATTTCTCCCCACAGCAGCTGTGGGTAAATTCAGGCAGAACGTCAACACTGCACAGTCCCATATGGGAGAAGAGACACACCTTTCCAGGGGTGTGGCAAAGCTCAATGGCAAGGAAAGACCATTGTGGGCTGGAGGGAAGCCCTCTGCGGGCAGGACTGAGGGCCATGAGGACCTTGCTTATGCTCCTCAGCCTCTGCAATGGCCTGGTTTTGTGATCAAAGAGATGCCTGCGTCCTTCCCTGCAAGAGACCCACACCCAAATTGACCTGTTTTGCTCAGCAAGGGCATCCCAGAGGCCAGAGGCCTGGATGGCCTCCTTTTGAGGAGAGGCTCAGGGCAGGGAGCCAAAAGCTGATGGCTCTTTTTCATGGGTCAGGCATGGGGTGGTCCATTCCATGCATTTCAAACTACAAAGGGACATTGGATCAGTCTCCCAGAGCACCTGGGAGTCATCGTGATGTGGAAGAGTTGGGAAAAACCCTGAACTCCAGGGAAACATGAGTCACCCTGCTGTGGAATCCAGTGGACATGGTGCCCTGGTCTCAGGCGTGCCATGGACATCTGAGCTCATAGCCGGAAAGTACCGCTTTCCTCAAGGGCGTTTCTTGTTCTCTGGACCAACCTCCTGCTCCGAGCAGACCAAACTTCCCAGGTACATCAGCAGCCTCAGCAGGTACCTCCAGGCCTTGTCCCGTCGACTTCCAGACACCGCCGCTGTCAGAGAGGTCACTGTCTCTCGGGCACCTCCTCCAGGTCTGCACCATGCCCCCTGTCACTTCTTTTCCCAAAAAGACAGCTGGCATTAGCCTTGTTGCAACTTGTGGGTGTTGCCTCTTGCCCTTTTGCAGTGCACCTCTCAGGAGAGTCTGGCTCCACCCTTTCCATAACATTCTATAGCTGGTGGGAGGCAGCAGTTCCATCCCCTCCTCCCCACCTTGCCTCCTCTCACCAGGCCCCACAAACCTAGTGCCCTTGGCTTGAGGCCGGGTCCCCACTCTACCAGCCAGGGGCTCTCACAGCTGTGCCTCCCAGGCCCACAAGTGGGCCACCAGGAGATGACAGTGAGGGTGCCAGCACTGGTGAGCAGATCCCAGGGTGTGGAGTGAGGTCTGGAAATCGACAGGAAGTAAATCTCAGGATTAGGAGTGAAGGCTCCCTCTGGGACTTGCAGCGAAAGCTCCGCTGGGACAGGCTTTCCCTGCTCCTTCCAGCCCTGAAAGGTCTATAGTCACTGAAAGTGAAGTGCAGAGCAGTTGGTGTTCCCTGCAGAATCCCAGCCCTTGTGCTCTCCGTGGTGCCACGGAGCACACTCAGACCTCTTGACTCATGCAGATTAAACCTAGAACTAGGTGGGTTTTAAAAGTGGGATGAAACAACCAGGCTGAGAATGAGATAGAGAAGTGGGCATCCTTGGGGTGTCATTCTACAGACAACATGAAAGCTTTTATTCTACCCAATTAACAGGGATGCCAAGAATAAAGGCATTGCTGAAGAGGCCCTTTACTGCACACAGTCTTTTCCCCACGACAGTGACTTGAGATTGTCTCATGAGCAGGAAACCTACCCACAATAGCCCTGTCTCCTACGGATAACCCCCACCCACCAAAATACACACACGAAGAGAACATTAGGTCTCAGGCTCTAATTACAATTTGCATGGGGTTTATGTGAGTTAGAGGGGCTTATTTCAAACAGCAACAGCTGCAAAGAATGATGCAGTCCTAGGAATCATCTGTTGGAAGGCAGCTTGCAGGTGTGTAGACCATCGTCCAGCTCAGTGCAGGCCTAACTGCAAAGACAGTGGACGATGCTTAGGGCCTTGTCCAGCTGACTTTTGAAAACCCCAGTGGTGGAGAATCCACCTGTTCAAGTGAAAAAGAAATCTCTGTGAGATCTTCTTCCTGATATCAAATCAACTTTTCCCTTGTTGCCAGATGTGTCTGTGGTCTCACCCTTTCCTTGAGCACCTCCAGGAAGGGACTGCCTCTGCCTTCTCTACAAATCACGCTTCACACAGTGGAAGGCTGCAATCAGTTGCCTCCTCACCTTCTATTCTCCAGGCTGAACAAACCAAGCTCCTTCAGCATCTTCCTCAATCACGACATGGTTTGGCACCCTCTGATCCCACCCTGTGCCTGTCCCCTCTTCCTGACAGACGTGTGCATAGGAAGACCTCTTCTGTGGTTCATACTTCCTGAGCACAGTCCATCTGAAAAATGTCACTAGTGCTCATGCAGCCTGTGGTGGGATGGCATGGGGTTTCTCCGTCCTGGCCAGGGGTCTTGGAGAGAAATGCCCCAGAGCCTGAGCTGGATGTGTGCAAGGAATGCCACCTGCTCTGCATTCCACTTCATGCCAGTTACTAGAAACCCCTTCCAAGCAGAAGGGCGGGAAGGAGGGGGGAAAGTCTGTCCCAGCAGAGTCTTCACTTCTAATCGTGGTATTTACTTCCCGTCCATCTCCAGAGCTTACCCCATAACCCTGGAATCTTCTCACCAGTGCTGGCACCCTCACTGTCATCTCCTGGTGGCCCACTTGTGGGCCTGGGAGGCACAGCTGTGAGAGCCCCTGGCTGGTAGGGTGGGGACCAGGCCTCAAGCCCCTGCTCAGGTGAAAGCATACCTGTTTGGTGGAGACATCGTTGGAGTGGGTGATCTCCAAAGGTCCTTTCCAACTCAAGCTCATTGATGAAAGCTGAGGGGAAGGATCCTTACCCTTTCCCTGGCACTGCACAGGCCACATGTGGATCGGTGTGCCCATTTTGGTTTGATGCAAGCTGAAGGTTCCTGGCCCACACTTCACATACACAGACAAACACACACACCCACAAAAAGAGGAGAGCACAGTCACACAGGAATGGGCTAGGAATAGTGTAATGAATAAACCAGTCACCTTCTTGTTCTTCATGTGTCTGGAAAGGGTTTCCAGGATGAGTTACTCCTTCCCATTCCCAGGGATCAAGGAGAGGCTGGCCAGCCTGCAGTTCCGCAGGCCCTCCTTCATGCCCTTCTGGAACATAGGAGTGACATTGACTTCTTCCAGGCCTCAGGAACCTTTCCCAGTTGCCGTCACCTTTCAAAGACAATCCCGAGTTTCCTCTTCCAGAAGCCCTCCTTGTCCCAGTTCTTCACAGGCTGCCAGCAGGAAGACGGCATGGGTATCTGCAGGTGAGCTCCCTGCTACCCGAGTATCTGACTGGCCAGAAGCCAGAACATGGCTTGGATGTTGACTGTGAGGTCGCGTCTGGCTCCGCAGGCCATGTGCAGGAACATGGCTTGTGCTAGGTGCTTGTGTTCCTGATAAGCAGCAGCATGCACATTTTGGGCTCTATGCTTGTGAGTTCCCTTCTACCTCATTGCCTGCTAGGCCAGCAGCAGGCATGTGGTTTGCATTTTGATTTTAAGGTCACTTCTGTCTCTGCAGCTGATGGGCCAGAGTAGGCTCATGGCAGCACTAGGTGCCTGTGAGGTCACTTGTGCCTGAGTACCTGGTAGGACAGGAGGAGGCACATGGCTTGGATGCTGATCGCAAGGTCACTGGTACCTGAGTAGCAGATGGGCCAGTGAGAGGAAAATTCCAGGCAAGTGAAGGACTGCAGTCTCCCAACAGCTACAGGACGTTGTGTAAGGATGGAGCCAGACTCTCCAGAGAGGTGCACTGCAAAAGGGCAAGTTCAACACTAACAAGTTGCAACAAGGGAAATGCCAGCTGTCTTTGTGGGAGAAGAAGTTGACAGGGGCCGTGGTGCAGCCCTGGAAGAGCTGCCCAAGAGACAGTGGCGGTGTTCAGAAGTCGATGGGGCAAGGCCCAGATTTTCCTGAGGTAACTGGGAATTTTGGTCTGCTGGGAGAAGGAAGTCATCCCAGAGAACCTCCAGAGATGCCTTCTAACCTTCATTATTCTGGGGTGAACTAAGTCTCACGGGCCCTGGATCAGCCACTGAAAGGCAATGCCTTGGAAGGCAGCAGCGGCACAAGATTGCACAGAAGCACCAGTTGTATCCCTGGCAGGCCTGAGGCTAGGGCACCGTACCCACTGAAGTCCACAGCACGATGACTCTTATTTGCCTGGAGTTCAGGGTTTTTCCCAACTCTTCCACATCACGATGACTCCCAGGTGCTCTGGGAGACTGATCCAATGTCCCTTTGTAGTTTGAAATGCATGGAATGGGCCACCCCATGCCTGACGCAGGAAAAAAAGCCATTGAGCTTTTGGCTCCCTGCCCTGAGCCTTTCCTCAAAAGCAGGCCATCCAGGCCTTTGGCCTCTGGGATGCCCTTGCTGAGCAAAACAGGTCAATTTTGGCTGTGGGTCTCTTTCAGGGAAGGACATGGGCATCTCTTTGATCATCCTCTTACGTGTTTATTTCCTTGTTTCCAACAGGTTCTCCGCTTCCTAAGCTGAGCCCAGACCCCTGGTTGGAAGAAGCATGAAGGCCTGGTCAAGTCATCAAGGGACATGGCTATGGAGATCCCAGGGAGAAATCACCTCAAAGAGACCTGCCTGACCCTCTGGTCTGCTCTTCATCATTACGAATCTGCCTTCATTCCCTGGGCTTGTGGGCAGAAAAAACAGGCTGTGGCAGAGCCTGATTGACTGTAAGCAAGGTCCTCGTGGCCCTCACTCCTGCCCGCAAGGGGCTTCCCTCCAACCCACAGCGATCCTTCTTTGCCGTTGAGCTTTGCCACATCACTGGAGAGGTGCATCTCTTCTTCCATATGGGATTATGCACTTTTGATGTTCTGCCTGAACTCAGCCACTGTCTCCTGTGTGTCTACGTTGACCCACAGGGAGAAATGCCTCTTAGGGTTAGCTTGAGTGCCTGCACTGAAAACACTCGAGCCGTAGCTCAAGGTGTCCCTCATAGCTGAATTTCACCGTGACTGGTGGCCACGCTCACCATGAAGAGGGCAATGTGACAATGGCAAACCATACAACACAAACCCACTTAAAATCTTCCTCCACACTAACCTGAGACCTCGTAGTTAATTGGCCTCATGAAGCTGGGACACAGATGAATTGTTTCAATGTTAGAAAGCATCATGCTCACAGGCCCTGATCCTGATAGGGCCTTGTCATTTAACCCCAGCCAGCAACTAAACACCACGCATCCGGTCACTGACTCCTCCCCGGTGGGATGGGGAAGAGAATCAGAAGAGTAAAAGTGAGAAAACTCGTGGGTTGGGAGAAAGACCGTTTAATAGGTAAAGCAAAAGCTGCACGCAAGCAAAGCAAACCAAGGAATTCATTCACTCCTTCCCATTGGCAGGCAGGTGTTCAGCCATCTCCAGGAAAGCAGGGCTCCATCACGTGTAACGGTTACTTGGGAAGACTAAACGCCATCACTCCAAACATCCCCTGCTTCCTTCTTCTTCCCCCAGCTTTATATACTGAGTATGATGTCATAAGGTATAGAATATCCCTGTGGTCAGTTGGGGTCAGCTGTCCTGGCTGTGTCCCCTCCGAGCTTCTTGTGCACCTGGCAGAGCATGGGAAGCTGAAAAAGTCCTTGACTAGTGTAAGCACTACTTAACAACAACTAAAACATCTCTAAACTATCAACACTGTTTTTAGCACAAATCCAAAACATAGCCCCAAACTAACTACTATGAAGAAAATTAACTCTATCCCAGCCAAAAGCACCACAGGCCTTCAACCACCTAGACATCTGCTGGGAAAGCAACACAGCGAACTGCAAGCAGTCCAGGAAACTACTGGAGTGCGTTGAGAACAACTTCCCTACTACACCTGAGGGAGAGCTGGACCAGAGGAGAGGCACTGCTGGACCTGTTGTTTACTAGTGTGGAAGAACTTATTGGAGAGGTCAAGACTGGAGGTAGCCTGGGCTGCAGCAATCATGCCCTGGTGGAACTCTCAATCCTGAGGGGTACAGGACGGGTAAAAAGTCGAGTCAGGACCCTGAACCTCAGAAAGTAAACTTTTGGCTGTTTAGGGCACTAGGGCATGGGATCCCTTGGGAAACTGCCCTCAGAGATAAAGGAGTGAACGAGAGCTGGGAGATACTGAAAGACATTTTTCTTAGGGAACAAGAAGCTCTCAATCCTAACATGCAAGAAGTCGGGCAGGGGAGGCAGGAGGCCAGCTTGGCTAAGTCAAGACCTCCTAGCCAAACTAAAACACAACACCAAAATGCATAGGCAGTGCAGGCAGGGATACACATCCTGGGGAGATTATAGGGAAATGGCCTGGCAGTGCAAGGAGGGGATCAGGAAAGCCAAGGCACAGCTGGAGCTGAACTTGGCTAGGGACGTGAAAAATAACAAGAAGCGTTTCTTCAGGTACATAGGACAACAAGGGAACGTGAAAGAAACCGTACCTCCCGCGATGAGCAAAATGGGAGACCTGGCTACAACCGACATGGAGGAGGCAGAGGTACTCAACAACTTTCTTGCCTCCATCTTCACCAGCACGTGCTCTAGCTACACCGCCCAATTCACAGAATCCAAAGGCAGGGTCTGGGAGAATGAAGTACCGCCCACTGTAGGAGAAGGTCAGGCTCAAGACCATCTAAGGACCGTGAAGGTGCACAACTCCATGGGACCTGATGAGATGCATCTGCAGGTCCTGAAGATGACCTGAAGGTCATCCTGGCAGATGAAGTTGCTAAGCCACTATCCATCAAATTGGAAAAGTCATGGCAGTCCGGTGAACTTCCCAGTGACTGGAAAAGAGGAAACATAATCCCCATTTTTAAAAAGTGAAAAAAGGAGGACCTGGGGAACTGCAGGCTGGACAGTCTCATCTCTCTGCCCAGCAAGATCATGGAGCAGATCCTCCGGGAGACTATGCTAAGGCACATGGAAAACAGCAAGGTGATTGGTGACAGCCAACATGGCTTCACTAAGGGCAAATCATGCCTGACAAACTGAATGGCCTTCTGTGGCAGGGCTACAGCATTGGTGGATAAGGGACGTTATCTACCTGGACTTGTGCGAGGCATTTGACACTGTCCCACGCAACATCCTTGTCTCTAAAATGAAGAGATGTGGATTTGACGGGTGGGCCACTCGGTGGATAAGGAAGGGATGCCATCCAGAGGGACCTTGACAGGCTAGAGAGGTGGGCCCGTGAGAACCTCATGAAATTGAACAAGGCCAAGTGCAAGGTCCTGCACCTTGGTCGGGACAATCCCAAACGTGGATACAGGCTGGGCCATGAGTGGACTAAGAGCAGCCCTGCGGAGAAGGACTTGGGGGTATTGGAGGGTGAAAAACTGAACATGAGCTGGCAATGCGCGCTCGCAGCCCAGAAAGCCAATCGTATCCTGGGCTGCATCAAAAGAAGTGTGTCTAGCAGGTCAAGGGAGGTGATTCTCCCCCTCTACTCCACTCTCATGAGGCTCCACTTGGAGTACTGTGTTTGGCTCTAGGGTCCACAGCATAAGGAAGAGATGGACCTGCTCGAGCAGGCCCAGAGGAGGGCCACAAAGATGATCAGGAGCCTGAAGCATGTCCCCTGTGAGGACAGGCTAAGAGAGTTGGGGTTGTTCAGCCTAGAGAAGAGAGGGTTCCCGAGAGACCTTCAGGGAAGATGGGGAGGGACTCTTTATCAGCTAGTGTAATGACAGGACAAGGAGTAGTGGCTTTAAACTGAAAGAGGGTATATTTAGATTAGATATTAGGAAGAAATTACTTCCTGTGGGGGTGGTGAGACACTGGAACAGGTCATCCAGAGAAGTTGTGGATGTCCCCTCCGTGGAAGTGTTCAAGGCCAGGTTGGATGGGGCTTTGAGCAACCTGATCTAGTGTAAAGTATCCCTGCCCATGGCATGGGGTTGGAACTAGATGATCTTTACGGTCCCTTCCAACCCAAAACCACTCTATGATTCATTCTATGATTCTAGGTGGTATGAAGTGGGAGCAAAACATTTCAGATGAAAGAGGCAAGGGCTTAATCACCAGCGAGGCCTCAGCAAGCGGCAACTGCTAGGTGTTTAGATGCTTCATGAGCAAGGAATGTTTGTGACGCCTCCCGGGGCTCTGGAACACAGCATAAAAGCCTGTGCTGCTCCAGGCTCGGCATCCTCCTCTCTTGCCTCCCT
>WAAD01005327.1:4008-24113 GCA_013389945.1 Fregata magnificens
CCCGTGGACGCGGCTTCTCTGCCGGGTCCCGCTGCTCGTGGCCGAACCGGCACCGCGTCCCCTCGGGAGCGGAAGGGCCGAGCCGGGGGTCGGCGGCGCTGCCGGGGCAGCCCTGGGGGTGCCTGTGTCCCCTTGGTGTCCCCCTGCGTGCCCCGAGGAGGGTGTCGGTGACACCGGTGCCGGTTTTCCCCGCTCCGGGGTGGCACCGTCGCCCTGCCTGGGTGCCGTCGCTGTCTGGCAGCTGGAGCCAGGCTGAGCTGCGTGCAGCCTGAGCCACTGCCGCAGAGGGATTGGAGCCGATCGGTCTTTCATAGACACGGCTCGGCGGCGTCTTCCGCTGCCGGGGGGCTGCTGCCGGAGCCTCTGGTTGCGGTGAGCCGTCCCAGGGGTTCGCCGAGCTCTCCCGCGGGTGGTAACCGCCTTGGCTCTACTTCGGGACCCTCACTCCTCTGCTAGGGCTTTGGACGAGCGGACCACTCCGTGACTACAGAGAAGCTGAAAGCCAAGTATCCGGACTACGAGATCACCTGGGCGGACGAAGGCTACTGACTCGCTCTGGCTGGGCAGCGGCAGCAGCGCCAGCCTGGAGCTGGTGCAGCCAGATCCGGTGTCGGGGCAGTGGCAGCGGGCTCCCCGTGCTCGGCAGCGCTCTGGGCTCTCCTGGTTTTTCTTTGTGTCGAACTCGCCCATTCTCCACCGTCACCGGACTTCCCACGCACCATGGGTGCTCCCCACCTCCCCGGCACAGCGCAGCGAAGCCTCAGTGAAGCCGGTGGGCGCTCTGCCCCAGCCTCCCCAGTGGCGAGGGGGTTTGTCCCACGTGTGTATGTGAGAATTAAACACGTTGGGGTGCTCAGCTGCTTGTGTGGTCACACATTCCTGGCTCCCCTGGGTCTGGGTTGTACCCCCTTACAGTGGGAATGACCCCCCCAGGTTTCTAGCCCCTTGTGGGGGGCCTGACCCCGGAGCTGGCAGGGTCTGGGGTGGGGACAGCAGGAGGTGCATCAGGATTTGCCTTGGGAAGGGCTGAGGCAGGTGAGGAGAAAGCGATGGGTCCCTGTGCCTGGCGGAGGGAAGGGCAGGGTGGTCCCGTGGGAAGGACCATCCTCATCTCCTGCTGGGGGAAAGCCAAGCTGCCCGGGAGCGTGGTTTGGAAGAAGACGCACGTTCCCACCCCAGAAGGTGGTTGCACCTCGAGGTAGAGCCTCCTCGACTTCAGCCCTCTGGATGGCCAGGACTGGCTCCTGCCCCTCGGTATTTCCCAGGGAGACTCTCCGCTTGCACTTCCAGTGAGGAACAGGGTGGGGAGACTGGGAAAAGCTGCTGGTGGCAGGAGAGCTCGAGGGAGACGTGCAGGTCAGGTTGGCCAGGTGGATCGCTCGATTGCCGTCCCACACAAGGTTGGGGCTGGAGGAACCTCACCTCCCGTGGTCCCAGCCCTGTTTCACTTGTCGGGTTGCGATCCTGTGTGCTCCCGGCTCCTGCCTGGCCGCTTTGCCTGCCGCTGCCTCCCTGCCTTCCCCTCTCACTGTCAGGGATGCAGGCTACCTAGAGAGGAGGCGGTTCCTCTGTGCCTGGAGCAGTGCAGGGTTAGCATGACCTGCTAAAGCTCAGCCCCTGTGCCTGGTGTCCTGCTCCAAACTCAGAAGGGAGATCACGATGGATGGGGATGAGCTTCGTGGGCCAGGCTGGGGGTGCAGGGCCCACTGCCCAGCTGGTGGCTCGGGGCTGGAGCTGTGTCTCCTGTGGAGGATGGTGCCTAAAGCCACCTCCAGTCTTGCAAGCTGATGGAGGGGGAAGAAAGCTGGGGGCTAAGCCCAGGTACCCTGAACACGCATGAGGTTGCACTTCCTTCCCTAACGTTAGTGGCTGTTAAGCCCTGGGTGGGTGGGGGCTGAGTACCTTGCATTGGTCGCATGGAGGGGCACAGCTTCCCTTTGAGTCACCAACTCACAGAGCTTGGAGGCACCTTGGAGATGGTCTCGTCAGGCCGCCTGCCCCAGCAGGGCCAGCTCCAGCGGGTTGCTCAGGGCTATGGCTAGGTGGGTTTCGGGCATCTCCAGGGATGGAGACCCCACAGCAGCCTGGGCAACCTGCTCTGGTTTTGACGACCCTCACAGGAAGAAGGGTTTTTCTTAAGATTAAGTGGTGTTTCACGTTCTTGCTTTGTTCTCGTTGTCTCTTGTCCCTTCATGGGGCACTCGCTGCTCAGAAGAGGCTGGCTCCTTCCCTCTGCTCCCTCCCATCAGGTCTTTATACACGTGAGTGACATCCCCCTGCACCTTCTCTTCTCCAGACTGAGCAGCTCCAGCTCTCTTGGCCTCTCCTCGTGGGAAGCCCAGTCCCTTCATCATCGTCACAACCCCTAGCTGGATCTGCTCCAGCATGCCCACGTCTCTCTCGTACTGGGGCCCAGCATCCTCCTGTGTCTCCCCAGTGCAGAGGGGAGGGATCAGACCTGCTGGAGATGCCCTGCCTACGGCACCCAGGAGACTGGTGGCTGCTTTGCCGGAGGCTGCGGTGCTGGCTCGTGGTCAGCTTGGTGCCTGCCAGGTTTCCAGGCAGCTGGGCAAGGGCAGGGCTCCTGCCTGCAGGCACTGCCGGCCACAGGGTACTCGGGCTGCGAGGGCGCAGGGTTGCTGGCCTCTGCCTGTCCCAGCTCATGCTGGGGGAAGAAGCTGAACCCTGAGTTTTACTGCACCTGATGCAATTGCGCTGCAATCTGCTGTCCAAGGCCATCGGCTAGGAGCGGAGAAACCTCCGTGCTCAGCCTTCGGCAACGGGGGCCCCTCTCCTGGCACAGAGGCTGCTGGCGGCAGAGGCAGGAGGGCTCCCCTGGGGCAGTGCCAACCCCCATGAGACCTGGCAGCATCTCCCCCTGCCCAGGTGGGGAAACTGAGGCAGGGGCAGTGGTTGCCATCGTTAGGCAGCTCTGGTAGTGCCGTGCGGGGGCTCTGGCTGCCGAGCCATGCTCCTTCCAGGACGAGCAGCCCTTCTTGGGGCTCTGCCAGGGTTGTTCTCCCCCGGGAGTGACCTGGCCCTAGAGCCATGCCCCTTTGCCCCGTGGCAGTCATGAGCTGGGTGCTGAGGTGCTCCTGCCAGGCAGAGCGGTGCGGGCAGGGGTGGGGGCTGGCTCCTGCTGATGGCACCTCTGCGCCCTCGGGGCCAGGGGCTGCCTGCTGGGGCTGGGGAAGAGGGTACAGGCTGGGGAGAGGCAGCCGTGAGCCTGGGGAAGGAGTGCTGCAGGCAGCCTGCCAGGCTCCGCGCTGGCCTGGGCGCCCTCCCAAAGCGGCTGCTGCACAGACTGCACGTGGCAGCGGGAGCGTGGGGCTGCCAGGCTGCTCTGCCCGGACCCGACAGGCTGAGACCACCCTCCTGCCTGCCATCGGTGTGCCCTTGGGGACTGCCCCGGCGGGTCCCTGGGGCTGGGCTGGGCTGGAGTCCCAGCTTTTGGCGAAGCCAGCTCAGCTGGGTGCTGGGACAGGCTGCTCCTCCTGCCTGTCCTCCTGCCTGTCCCTGCCTCCTCTCCCAGCCTGTCCCAAGTCTCCAGACAGCCGGAGTTTTGTTCTGAATTTAAAGCCGCAACATTTTAATGGCTAACCCCGCCAAGTCCTACGATCCCTGCCTGCTGTGGCTCACCATTGCCCAGGTGCATCATGACCTATTTATACTTTTCCTGCCTTGGGGGTCACTCCTTGCACCCCATTTCCACTGCTCCCCAGCACAGCTGTCCTCCCTGGCCAGGGTGCACCATGCTGCCAGCCCGTGCCCTGCACCCAGAGACTGTGCCCTGCACCCAAAAGCTCTCCCACTGCTCCTTACACTCAGGGACTGTTTCTCCCCGTGGTGAGACATGATAACAGCCCAGGCAGCTGGCACGGCATGGCCCCCACGCCCCTGGCAGAGGTGCCAGCTTCTCCAGGGCTGGCAGCATCACCGGCTCGGCAGGAAGAAGTGGCCTTTTCCCTCGCCGAGCTGGTGTGTGCCACCGGACTGTGCGAGCTGGCCCCGTCCTGGTCAGAGCTGCACCCAGCATCTCAGCAGGGTTGGGGAAGCGGGGCTGAAGAAGAGGTGTTCGGTGGGGCAGCCGAAGGTCTCCCGGGGACGCACAGCTGCCAGCTCGCCGCCTGTGATGCTGGCGGTGATGCTGGGCGGCAGGACCATGGGTGACCTGTCCCAGACCGGCAAACTGCCTTGCCATAAACCCTGCTGCTGGGGCTGGGAAGTCGATAACAGCGGGGCTGAAGTCCAACGTAGGGCAGGTCCCGGGGAGCAGATTCCAGCCCTGGGCTCGTGGCATGGCCTCCCCTGCCAGCCCTGTGCCTCTCCCGACTGCGTTTTACCCTCGCCGCGGCCCAGAGGCCAAGATGGCTGGGCAGGTGGTGCTTGCCCTCCTGCTGCTGCTGGGTGAGCTCTCTGCCGACATGGCAGTCGTGCTGCGGGGAGGGAAGGGGCCGTGGCGCTGGCTGCTCTGCTCCCCAGCATGAGGTCCCATGGGGACCGCTGCTCCCCCCACCTCTGGGGGGGCTGCGCTGCTCTAGGGGGGCCGGGGCAGATACGACCCAGCAAAACTCTCCTCTGGGCTCCGCTGGTGAAGGTCAGCCTGGGATTCCCCAGGGAAATGAGCGCTGGAGCTGCCAGTGCCGGGCTGGGTATCACCGATGGCTTTGCTCAGCATGGGGAGGAGAATGCCCAAATTCTTCTGTTTGCCCCAAAACGGGAGCTGAGACTCGGAGCAGGGCTGTGGTATGCCAAGCTGGAGGGTCAGTGCCCCAGCCCCGGCAGGCTCTGGCACCCCGAGGGCGAGCGGGAGCGGGGCTGGTGGTGGGAGATGGCAAAGCGGGAGATGTGGGAAGTGTGGGGTGCCGGGGCAGCGGCAGGGGGTCCCATCCAAGGGATGATGCCACTGAGAGCTCAGTGGTCCCCCTAGCAGGGTCCCAAACCGGGGAGCCCAGACAAATGTCACCTTCAGGCCACGTGTACCCTCTGTCACCCGCCGCAGGCACCGTGCCCCAAAACTTGCAGGGTTTTCAGCCCTGTTGTCTCTCCCGTAGCCGGGACCGTCCTCCCTGGCAGGGCCACGGTCGTCAACAGCTGCAGCAGCGCAGCCGAGCAGCTCTGCAACTTTGTCTGCGACTGCAGCGACTGCTCCGATGAGAACCAGTGTGGTGGGTGCCCGGCCCCCCCCGGTCCCTCCGGTCCCCCAACCCCGCAGCTCCACTCCCAGGTCCTGCTCCTGGGGCGAGAGCAGGCGACGGAGCTGGGGGCACCCTGGGTGCTGGTCCCTGGGGTGGGTTCTGGTGCCGAGGGTGGGTGCAGGACCCCATCATGGGTGAAGGTCCCCCAGGTAGGCATGGGTCCTCGGAGTGGGTGCAGGTCTCCAGGCTGGACACAAGTCACGTGGGTGGGTGGAGGTCCCCCGGGTGGGTGCAGGACCCCATCATGGGTGAAGGTCCCCCAGGTAGGCATGGGTCCTCGGAGTGGGTGCAGGTCTCCAGGCTGGACACAAGTCACGTGGGTGGGTGGAGGTCCCCCGGGTGGGTGCAGGACCCCAGGGTGGATACAGGTTCCTGGGGTGGGTGCAGGACCCCAGCATGAGTGTAGGTCCCCCAGGTGGGTGCAGGACCCCAGGGTGGGTACAGGTTCCCGGGGTGGGTGCAGGTCCCTGGGGTGGGTGAAGAACCCCAGCATGAGTGTAGGTCCCCTGGCTGGGGGCAGGTCCCCCGGCTGGGTGCAGGTCACCAGGGTGGACCCAGCCCAGCCCTGACACCCCGTCTGCCCACCCTCAGGGTACCTGCGGGCCTCGGCCCCGCTGGGCACCCCCTTCACCTGTGATTTCGAGGAAGGCGACTGTGGCTGGCAGGACGTGAGCACCTCGACTTACAGATGGGTGCGGGGCCAGGCCAGCCTGGCCGCATGGGGCACGGGGCCCCACTCAGACCACACCATGGGCACCGACCTGGGTAAGCGGGAGCTGCTCGGCTGCTGAGCAGGCTCCGGGCACCCACAGCACTGCACCTCTGAGCCATGGGTGCCCTGAAGCCGGGGCACGGGGACACCCGTCCTTGTAGGGTGCAGGGGACGGAGCAGACCCATGGTGGGGCAGGAGCGGTGCTGGCTGCGGCTCCAGTGCCATCCCATGGGGCTGCAGCCCCCGCTCTGCTCTCTGCCCTCCCCAGGGTGGTTCATGGTGACCGTGTCTCCCCCGGCAAAGACCACGGCCACGGCCTGGCTCAGGTCACCGGTGATGCGGGAAGCAGCCGCCACATGCGAGATCAGGGCCTGGTACCACCTCTCGGGAAGCGGTGAGAGCGCCCATGGCAGGCGCGGATGGGGCTTGGGGTACCGGGCACAGGGAAGCGACGATGGGGGGCAGTGGGGAGGGATGGGACCACCTGCCCCATGGCAGGGACGGCGCCACTGGCACCTCGAGATGGGTCCTTGCCATCCCACCTGGCTCTTCCATGCTCCGCAAGCAGAGCTGGTGGGACCCAGGGGTCTCATCTCCGGTTCCCAGAGCTGGCGGGGCTCGGTTCGTCCCCGCAGGTACCCTGGGATGCCCAGTGCCAAGGGCCACGTTTTGGGGATTCCTGCAGGGCTCAATCAGACGGAGCAGCCGGTGCTGCGCCTGGCCATGGCGTACAGGGACGAGGTGGTGCGGCTGTGGCAGAGCCCCGAGCACGGAGGCGAGGGCTGGCACCAGCTGGTCGCCTACACGGGCCGGATCACGGAGCAGTTCCAGGTGAGACAGGACCGTGTCGGTACCCAGGCATCGTCCCTGTGAGCTGGGGCCAGAGGAGCCGGGTGATGCACCAGGAGCCGAGGATGCCTGAGCAGCTCATGCCATCCCTGTCCTATCATCGGCAGCTCATCTTCTCCCTGACACAACCACGTGCGTGTGGGGCAGAGCTGGCGCTCGATGACATCACCTTCAGGAACTGCGGCTTGCAGGGTGAGTCCCACATCTGCTGGGATGAGATGTGAGCAGGGATCCCCAGGGAAATTGCTTTGGACTTTGCACCCTGGGGGAGCTCTCCCACTGCCCACTGTGTCTTGGGGACACCTTGCCCTGGCCAGGGCATGGGGTCGGTAACGAAAGCCTGTCCCTCGAGCAACCCAGGGAAGGATGTGGGGGGAGCCCAGCACATGCCGGGGGCCCTGATGGTGTGTCCTGCCACCCCAGAGCAACAGTTCTGTGGGGCAGAGGAGAGCTGCCGTGGCCGGGGCTCCTGCCTGGAGTGGCACCGCTTCTGTGACGGCACCGACGACTGCGGGGACGGCTCAGATGAGGACACAATGCGATGCAGTGAGCATTCCCATCCCACTCCGGGGGTCCTGCCCACCGGCCCCACAACGGCATGGACGGGCTGAGGGTCTGCCCTGGTGGGGCAAAGCCGAGCCATGGGGCTGGCAGGGTTCACCCCAGCTGTGCCCCGTGGTTGTGTGGCCGGAGGGGTAAAATCACCCCGAGGGTTTTGTGGAAGGGTCAGCCCATCACAGGGACCCCCCTGGGTCCCTGGGTCACTCTGCTCTCCCTCCCTCCCTGCAGAGTCCTTCATCCGCTGCTCCTTTGAGCAAGGTCTCTGCGACTGGAAGGCGGAAGTCGGACAGCCGGCGTGGGAGCGCAACACAAGCCTGAACCTGGGGACCGCATACAGCATCCCCACCAGGGACCACAGCAATAACAGCAGGGCAGGTGTGTGGCTGGGCACCGGCACCCCAGGAGAGCCCCACCGTGGGTCCCTGGGGCATCACTGGCCCCAGGGCGGACACGGCCTCCGGCCCCTGGGGTAACACACGCCTGGGCTTGGCTTAAGGCTGTGCTGGGGTGCGTCTTGCACCCACATACCCAACTTGGCACCACTCAGCCTCTTCCCGGTGTCTCCCGCAGGTTTTTTCCTCCACGTGGGCAGTGCCTCGGCCACGGGGGCCAGTGGCACGGCCTGGCTCAGCAGTCCTACTTTCCAGGCCACCGACTCCTGCTCTGTAAGTCACGGCTGAGACCCCGTGTCACAGGCCCACGTGGGGCTGGGGCTGCGACTGGCTCTTTGCTGGGGATGGGCAGCGGGTTTTTGGGGGTGGTTTGGTGGCATCTCTGGTGCCCGTTGGGAGCTCTGAGCTCCTCCAGCCCCACCTTTATGAGCATCCCGTGGGGCGGCAGCCGCGCCATGGGGTGCAGGGGGCTGCGTGCCCCTGCCCTGAGGCTTCAGTGCTCGCTCACCCCCCTCCCCGTCCCCAGCTCGTGCTGTACTGCCACCTCCACGGCTCCGCCACCAGCAGCCTCAACATCTCCTATGTGACCAACTCCACCAAGCACCTGGTGAGGGAGAGGATGGGGGACCTGGGCAGCTGCTGGGTCCGGGAGAGAGTGGACTTCAACGTGACAGGGAGCTTCAAGGTCGGCTGGCGCCGTGCTGGGGCAAGCTGGGCTGCCTGTGGGGTGAGGGGCACAGGGCCGCCCCAGAGAGGGCACAGGGCCACCCCCAGTATGCACCCATGGGACCAGGGGTAGGAGTTGAACTGGGAACCGGACACCAGAGCTGAGCATCCTCGTGCTGGCATGTGCCACCCTTGTGTCCCTGTGCCCACACCTCCAAATCCCCCTACCAGCCCCCCCAGCCCAGGGACCACCCCGCTGGAAAGGGGAGGGGGGAGGTGTCTTCATCCACCCCATGTCACCCCATGCCTTCCCACTGTCCTGTCTGCTTGTCCCCCACGGCCACCCATACAACCTGACCCCCTCCCAGCTGGCTCTGGGGGGCACCGCAGTGTCATCCTGAGGGCATCCAGACAGCACCCCTGGGCAGCCCCAGGCTGTGTGCAGGGGCACCAACATCACCCCAAGCCCACCGTGGCCCTGCCAGCCCGACACTGTGCACCCCTTCCAGCCACAGCATTGCCCCTGCTCCCAACGAGCCCTTTCCTGGGGGAAGCATGTGTCGTTCGATCACAGGAGCTGGGTTCCCCCATCCATCGGCTCCGCAGTGTTCCCCCCCACCCCGCAGCATCACCCATCCCCTGCAATCTGTGCGAGACCCTGTGTTGACGTTGTCGGTGCGGTGCTTCCCTGCAGGTGGTGATCGAGGGGGTGGCCGGTGGCACGGGGACTGTGGCCATCGATGACCTGATCCTGTCTCCGGGCTGCGTGCAGGAGCATGGTGAGCCAGCGGGTGGCTGTCCCCCAGCCCTGCTCCGGCATGGGCAGCGGTCCCCAGGTGTCTTGTGCCCATGGCACCATCCCTAAAGGACCCACCACAGGGTCTGCCTGTCCCTCTGCTCATCACGGTGACCATCCTGGGCGCAGCATGGCAAGCACTTGCCCTGCGGCCCACAGCCCAGGTTGCCCGGTGTCGTCCTGCAGCTGTGACGCTCCATCCCCTGCGCCAAAACCTCCTGCCCGAGCCATGTCACACAGGCAGCTATCATCAGCCCCCTCCGTCCCCTTCGTCTGGTGGCAGCAGGCAGGGCAGGGCGGGGATGGGGCTGGGGGAAATGGAGAGCCAGGGAGATGGTCAGGGACAGGGGACCGTGGCTTGAAGGGGTGATGCCGATGATGCTACCGGGCCCTCTCACCGCTGCTCTCCATCCTGGGGTGTTTCGCCATCAGAGAAGCCTTTGACCACGCTGCCGAGCCAGGCGGGTGCCGGCCCCTGTGCGGCTGAGGAGGTGGCCTGCGACAGTGGGGAGTGTATCCGTGCGGAGCTGGCCTGCGACTTTGCCAAGACATGCACCGATGGCTCCGATGAGAAGCGCTGCGGTGAGAGCCACGGGCAGGCAGCCGGCTCCCCAGTGGCCAAGCGGCGGAGGGGACCAGGGCAGGGTGGCCCGGGCACCCCTTGGCTGGCACAGCCGGGGGACACGGGTGCCCGCGCAGCCCCCGGGAAGCGTGATGGCCTGGCGGAGCTGAGCCTGGGCTTTTGCAGGAACAACCACCTTCGAGGCGGGGTCTGGGGGCTGGCATGATGTCAGCGTGGGGCGGCTGCGCTGGGGCGTGCAGAGGGCCACCGAGCCTGCCGACACCGTCCTCACAGGTGAGACCGTTCCCAATGCCGAGACGATGCTCTTTGGTCCCCAGCGCCGCGGGGGCTCCCAGGGTGCAGGGACCCCCCTGCTCCCTCCCGACCAGGGTGGGTGGGTGCCACCGCGGGAAGGATGGAGGTGATGCCCGGGCAGGGTGCAGGGCTGGGGGTGCTGCCAGGGATGCAGGGCCCCTGCCCTGACTTCTCAGGGTGTTTCCTTGCCCAGGGGCTTTCCTGGCCCTCCAGGCAGGAGAAGGACAAATGGTGGCTGCTGCGAAGGCACGCACGCCTGTGCTGGGCCCCTCCGGCCCTGCCTGCGCCATGGAGATGAACTACCGTATCCACAGTGGCCCCCAAGGTAAACGCCCTGCCTGGCCCCAGGGTGCCCTGCCTGCTCCCTGCCCAGCCCTGGGGTGCCCTGCCCGCTCCCTGCCGCACCCTGGCACAGGGCAGAGCCCCCCCCACCCCCTGCCTGCCTTTGCTGCCTCTCTCAGCCCCACTCTGTCCCGTCACACCATCCTGGAGCCGGGATGTCCCCGTCCCTGTGCCCTGCGGCCGTGGGCTGGGTGGGTGCCTGCGCCGCGGGGGGCTCCTGAGATGCGGCAGGGGGCTGCTGGTCCCTGCAGCCTCCCCACCGCTTCTCGCGGCCAGGCTTCCTCGCCGTCAGCGTCGTGGATCCCACCACTGGCACCACCCACCTGGCCTGGCACATGCCAGGGCGCAGCAGCGCAGCCGGGGGACACGTCCGCATCCCGCTGGGAGAGAGGACACGGCCCTTCCAGGTGCGCCCGGGGGCACAGGGACCAGCCCGGGTGGCTGCTGGCGGGGCAATGCCAGTGCTACCAGGCACCCGGGGCTCACCGCTGCCACGCCGCCCCCAGGTTGAGCTGCTGGGGCTGGTGGATCTGCAGGACCCGGTGAGCACCGCCGTTGACAACGTGACGTTCGTGCAGTGCCACCCCGACGTGGTACCGCCGGGGGCCGCGGGTACGGCCAGGAGCATGTGGGTAGGGGGGGCGGCTGCGGGCAGGAGGGGACCCCGGCTCCCCGCCTGTAGAGATGGATGCTGCTCCCACGGGGGCTGCATGGTCACCATCACCCTGTCCCCAGCCCAGGGACAGGACCATGGTGCAGAAACCCTGGGGCTGGGACCGAGCACGCATCCTGCCCCAGGGCACCTGCAAGGGTTGAACTCAGGGAGTGGGGTGGGGGAGCAGAGGGAAAGGGACATTTTGGGGACCTGTTTGCTTTTGGGGTGCCTTGTCCCCACTCCCTCACCACAGTCACCTCTCTCCGGCCAGAGCTGTCCTGCAACTTCGAGAGGGGCATGTGCGGCTGGTACCAGGATCAGACCAGCGACTTCAAATGGGTCCACAGCACGGGGCAGGGGCAGGGCTCCGACCACACCACTGGCTCGGGTAAGGGGCTGGCTCCTCTCCTGGGGACCCCAGGCAGCCCAGGGGACCCCACAGCCTCCTGTCCCCAGGGCCAGGATGTGCCCTGCACACTCCAAGCAGCCCCATGCCCGCGGGGCCAGCTCAGCCGGGGCAGCCCAGAGGCACCCAGATCCAGGGCCGGGGTGCGGGTGATGTGGGCACAGCTCGGAGCACCCACGTCCGTGTCCCCTCCATCCTGGCTGTCCTCAACACTCAGGCTACTTCTTGGTCGCGGACCCCTCTGCGCCATGGAGTCGCGGGCAGCGGGCACAGCTCATTACCTGCCATCAGGAGCCGGCTGCCGCCCCACGCTGCCTCTCCTTCTGGTACCGCCTGGCTGGCCCGCAGATCGGTACGCAGCCCCATGGCATCCTCCCGGGGATGCCCCCACCAGGCTCCGCTCCCCTGGAGACACCGGGGTCCCCAAGGGGTGCAGGATGGCTGCCCAACGCTCCCCTCTGCCCAGGCACCCTGAACCTCAAGCTGCGGCTGGAGGGAGCGGAGGAGACCGTGCTTTGGACCCGGCGTGGGACCCAAGGCAGCGTCTGGCACCGGGGATGGGCGACGCTGCCTGCCACGGGCCGGCTGCAGTACCGGGTGAGGGCTGGGTGCCCCCCGTGCCACCAGGCGCCGGCGGGGCGCAGGGCCATCTGACANGACCACACCACTGGCACCGCCGCAGGTACTGGGGCCACGGCTTCCCGGGGCTCTGGTGGGGCCCTGCTGCCTGCCCTGCCTGCCCTGAGTGGCCTGCCTGCCTTCTCTGCCCTCCCTGCCTGCACTGAGCACCCTGCCTGCCCTGCCTGCCCTGAATGGCCTTCCTGTCCTCCACGCCTGCCCTGCCTGTCTGCCCTGGGTCCTGCCCGCCCTCCCTGCCTGCCCTGCCTGCTCTGCCCAGGATGTGCAGAGGGCACTACTGTACGGGGCTCCCCCACCCTGGGGCTCCCCAAATCCAGAGTTTCCCAGCCCCTGGGCTCCCCAGTCTGGGAGGGATCCCCAGTCTGGGGGGGGGGGTCCCTAGCCCCAACAGTCCCCTGGTGTCCCCCCCCCAAGCAGGGCCGGGCAGGGGTCACGGCGCAGGGGCTTCTCTCCCCCCCAGGCCATTATATGGTGGTGAGCACGGGCAGGGGCTCCCTGCCCGCGGGACGCGTGGCTGCCCTCACCTCCCAGCCTTACCAGCCCTCCACGCCCGCCCAGTGCCTGGCCTTCTGGTACCAGCTGAGCGCCGGGACCCCAGGTGAGCGCCGCAACCGCCTGCGAGGCCCCCGGGGGCACCTCTGGATGGGTGGGGGTCCCGCACGGCACAGTCCTGGACCCCCACTCCATGGCGGGTGCCCTGGGCAGGCTCCCTCGGTGTCTTTGTGGAGCAGAGCAGGGTGAGGAGGAAGGTGATGGGCGTGAGCACCATGGAGGGGGACGCCTGGCACCACGGCCACGTCACCGTCCGGCCAGATGGGGACTGGCAGGTGAGATGGGGCAGAGTGCCGGGGACCTCGTGGTGGGGAGGGGGACAGGCTGGGGGGGTGACAAAGGATGCATGGCAGCTGCCAGCCTCAGAGTGCTGCCATGCCCACCCCTCCGGCAGGTGATATTTGAGGCGGTGGGAGCTGGGGGAGACCACGGGTACATCGCGCTGGATGACCTGCGCGTGTCAGACGGAGCCTGCCCCGAGCCAGGTGAGAGCCCTGCGCTGCAGGGGCACTGTGGACTGGCCTGGAGAGATGGATACCCCGTGGGGGCATGTGGCCACGGGGATGGGGACAGCCCATCCCATCCATCACAGCTCTGCTGTGGCCGCTGGGCACCCTGCTCCTGCCCTGAGCTTGGCCTGGCCCAAAGCTGAGGGCAATGGGGAGGGGGCTGGGGGACGCTCCCCCCCAGATGCCCCATCTCCCACCGGTCAGCGCAGGGCAGCGGGTGCCTGCAGCACTGGGTGCATCGCAGCCCCCCTTTCCTCCCAGCGTCCTGTGACTTTGAGCGGGACATGTGCAGCTGGAGCAGCCCCTCGGACCCCCACCTGCATGGCTTCGCCTGGGGCTGGAAGAGCGGGGTCCCCCTTGCCAAGTACCCTGGCCCCAAGCAGGATCACACCCTGGGCACAAGCAATGGTAGGAGACACCCATCCTTCCTGGGTCACCCTGGTATGGTCAGAGGGAGGAAGAGGAGCTGGGAATGGATGGGGTCACCCATGAATGTCCCCCCACAGTGCGTCCCAAGGGGCCTGGCTCCACAGCATTGCCATCCCCTCCTCACCTGAGAGGGACGGCTCGGTCCCAAAGGCAGTGAGGAGCAGGGCTGGGGGATGCAATCCTGCAGGCACCCATCTGGGCATTTTGGGCGGGGAACAGGGTGTGCGGGGTGGGCTGCAGAACGGGGGACACCCTGCGCTCTGTCCCTGCCCATCCAGGTCACTACGTGCACTTTGACACCAGCGTGCTGGGCCCGGGGGGCACCACTGCCCGGCTGGAGAGCCAGCACCTGCCTGCTGCTGCCGACTCCTGCCTGCGGTTCTGGTACCACATGGACATCCCGGAGCACCTCTGTAAGCGCTGCAGGGGCAGGGAGGAGGTGCTGTCCCTGGGGAGGGTGTCATGAGCCCACAATGGGAGTGGGGGGCTCGGTCAGGGGCTGCAAACCCCCTCCCCACCCACGGGACCACAGACGCTCTGGTTCAGCTCTGGCCAGGCAGTGGGGATGGCCCGTTGCCGCTGGATACTGCCCTCCCAGGGGAGGCTGGCATGGCCAGGAGGGCCCGGTGGCTCTCAGGGAGCTCCGTGCGGCCATTGATGCCGGGGCACCTGTCCCCCTCCACGTTGCAGCCAGCGGGGAGCTGCAGGTGATGCTACACAGTGCGTCGGGGCAGCGCACGGTGTGGAGCATGGCAGGGCACCGGAGCCAGGGCTGGCAGGGCGGCGTGGTGCCTGTGCGGAGCCCCAGTGAGTTCCAGGTGAGTGGGGCGGCCCTGGGGTGCAGGGTGCCCTCCAGGAGTGCAGGGTGCCCTCCCCATGCATCACCCCCCACATCCCACCTTCTCCCGCAGATCATCTTTGAGATCACCACGCGGAAGTGGCCGACGGAGGGGACGGTGGCGCTGGATGACATCGTGTACAGCGCCGGGGGCGGCTGCCATTCCAGCCTGGAGGTGCCAGTGGAAGGTGTGGGGCTGGTTCTGGCTGTGAAAGGTCAACACGGCACCGCTTGGGGTTCTGGCGCTGAGGCTGGGGCTGGAGCCAGCTCTCCTGGGCGGTGGGTCGAGCCTGGCAGCATCTCTCCCTGCAGAGAGATCCTCCGGCAACTTTGTGGCAGAGGTGGTGCTCAGTCTTCTCCTGGCCATCATCGTCCTGGCGCTGGTGGCTGCCGGATGCTGGTACTGGCTGAAGCGGCGAGGAATGGCGAGCGGGACGCCAGTGGAGAGCAGTGCTCCCCAGGGCTTCGACAACATCACTTTTCGAGATGTAAGGACAGGGGTGAAGGGCTCTCCCACTTGTCCCCAACCGCGTCAAAACAGCATTTTCCTAAAAGCTCAGCAAATCCCAGCAGGCTCCCCCTGAGCCTGCACTCTGCCAACACGTTGGGGAGGTGCAAAGGGCTCTGCCCCTTATCTGGTTGCTGGCGAATGAGTGACCCTGAGCTGTAGGACTGACCTAGAAAGGCTGCTGCTGCCATCAGGCAGCTGCTCCAGAAAGAGCTGAGGCTGCGATCCTCCTCCCCAGAGCCCTGCAGGGAGCGGGTCATGCAAACATTGCTCATCCTCTTCAAGCCAACAACTTAAAACCGTGAGAGGCAGCTTAAGCTACAGTTTCCTTTGATGGGTTTGGTGCCACGTAGTCCCCAGCAGAGCCACCAGCCCCAGGACTGACCCCAAAAGGGGACGTGGAGCCCCCCGGGCATGCTGAGGGGTTTGGTTCCTCTGCTGGGGTCGTGGTGTCACAGTCACTTCGAGCTCCCCTCTGCAGCCTGAAAGAAGTCCTTGTATTTCAAATTAGACACAGCATACGCTTACTGTAACGAATTCCCATTCACCCTCCTTTACAGGACAAGGTCACTATATCTCCAGCGCCAACAGAGGGGGATGAGAATTGAAATAATAAGCCAGCAGCAGTAATTGCCTACTCATGCCTGTGAGGCGTATGCAGGGCAGAGCATCCCTCCAGCAAG
The DNA here is from genome assembly GCA_013389945.1 of Fregata magnificens. NCBI lineage: Eukaryota > Metazoa > Chordata > Aves > Suliformes > Fregatidae > Fregata > Fregata magnificens. Next base: position 19,622 of record WAAD01005327.1, read on the forward strand.
ACCTCACACTCCGGCAGCTGCCTCTGGCTCTCGGCATCTGACATCAGGCAGTGGGGATCTGCCGCGGGCACTCACCCCGGGGTGTGAGCCCCGCAGAGGGACGTGCTGCTGCCTCCACTACCTCCAAGCGCTCAGAAGAGCATTGTCTTTTGTAACACGAACTTTCTGCTCTAAGACGTAGCGATGTGCCTATGCTTTGACAGGCGCCGTCAGCAGGAGTTTCTTGCAGCGGCCGTCCTCATCCAAGCAGGGTCCTGGCCGTGGAAGGGGGCGAAGTGCGCAGTCTTGACCCCTCAGGGCTGGGCAGATCAGCGGGTGCTGCCTGGAGCATGAGCCCCTTCCCACACCCAGAGCTCCCAGGGCACAGAGCCACCACAGGGAGGAAGCCCAGTGCTTCTGCTTGTTTTGGGGGGGAGGGCTTGGGGAGGGCGGAGAGGTGGCTGGGAGGGCAGGGAGCAGAGCTGGGAGCACCACACAGCACACCCGAGGGCAGAGAGCAGCCCTGACCCCGCTGTATGGGTGCCCACCTACCCCAGGACTGCCCACACGCCTTTCAAGGGCTGTTGATAATTTGCATTTAAACATCATTGGGAAGCGTTCCTGAGGCGCAGGCTGGGCTCAGGGCCTGGGCGCCCACACCCGCACCCAAGGCCAGCCTAAGCCCAGGACCCCTCTCTTCCCCCCGACTTTCAAAACTTGATACTGTGCAACCCCTAAGCAGCCCACGGCCAAAGCGGCCACCCAAGTACAACAGCAGACGGACCGGTTCAGCCTCTGCGCGGATGAGCCGCCCATTAGGGATCCTCCGAGCTCGTCCGGAGGGGATTGGGCCATTCCACTTTCCCGGTGTGTGACCGAAGCCTGTTTTTCCTCTCGCCCTGCCGCAGACAACTCTCCCTCCAGCTCTGTCCTGCTTAGGTTATGTCACAGTCACTTCGAGCACCACCCCTACCGCTCCACCACTGCACTGTCCTGGCAGTGCCCTGTGGGAATGAAGCTGTGCTCACGGGCACTGGGTAAGGGCGGAGGCAAGAGGTAAGGAGGGCTCTGGCGTCACAGAAATGCCTGACTGAGCATCTCCCCATCCGTCTTGCTCTGTAGAACTCCACAGAGACTCCACTCACCTCCGCACAAGATAAAACCACAGTATTAATTTCACTGCTGGGCTGCAAGCCAAAGCCGCAGTCCTCGCCGACAGGGAGAGGAGCAGAGCAGCCAGGAAGGCTGTGACAGCACCAGCCATTACCCCAGACGCTCCAGGTAGCCCCACTAACTACGGTCCCAGAAGGAAGAGGGTGCTGCAGCTCCAGTCACACCCAACCACAAAAATTTACTACCAGCTGATAAACATGCAGCAACTACCCTGTGCAACTGAAGGGTATCAAACTTTATTATAGATCTCTTTAAAACAGGCTGGAAGGAACAAAAATGTCATTGTGATGCAGTGACTGAGTCATCATTTCAAATGCAGACACTGATCAACCCCCAACTCTCCCAAATTATTTATACATATCCCACCCGTCCCCCAAATTGTTCCAATTAAATGATCACATTTCAGACCACCCCAAGTGTCTTAACATTAGCTGCTTCTAAACACCAAGACGCACAAGTTTTCTGGCAAATCGGATGCAGTATTTTTTGGGGTTTAGTTCCTCAATCTCTGGAAAGGAGGAAGGAAAAACAAAATCAGGAAAATCGCTTCTTTAAGGTTGCCTTTTTACAGCAGGTACAGATTCGGCAGATTTCCCCCCCCAAGCAAGTCTGAAACCCTCTTGTTCAGCTTGGCAATATGAAGAGAGATTCTGGTGGTTAAGGAGAACCAGCCAGACGAGATCAGTCTGAACAAACTGATTTCGAGGCTTTGTTGTCATTTCCCTTTGGGGCCAGTTTCCAGCGGTTTTCCGATATCCTTCCCACGCAGTTTAAGGCCTGGAATAAGACAAAGGAGACGACCACCATCAGCTGCCATCAGCACTCAATCATTCACCCGATAACTTTATTTCCTCAAATTTTTGCTATAAGGAAGAGAACATCCAAAAAAGAGGGCGGGAGAACCAGAGGCAGGGAGAATCCTACTTTATTTCTAGGAGCACCAGACTAGTTTCAGACAAAGCTCCAATTCTTGCTTGTGCACCGACTATTTTCCTAGAAAACGGTATCTGAACCGGCCTAGGAGAGTAACATCAACACTAGTGGCTGCAAGATATCTTCCCAAGTATAATCAGGCCTTCATGGGCCTCAGTACCTCATTGATTCTGGGGGGGCAGCACACAGGGGTGGTCCCCAGGGCACAGCCCCATGCATAAAGATGAAGAACAAAGGAGAACAAGAGCTTTGAGTTCTGGTTTCAGTCAGCAGATCCAAGTTTTATCAGAACACAGCCTAATGACACCTCACCCACAATAACCTACAGCCAGCAACTGTTCCTGACATGGAAAATGTAACTTAAACCAAAACATCCATCCTAGGCACTGAAAACATCATCATTATTCTTGAAGTCTCCTTTCTTAACTTACCAATGGCTCTTTCGATCTTGCCCATAACCTGGTTATTGGGAATTGCTCTTCCTGATTCGTAGTCAGCAATAACTTGTGGTTTTTCATTGATTTTCTAAGAAGAGAGGAAGCGTCTCAAACACTGGCTCCATACACAGCAAACAGCACCAGCCCCCCGGTACTCACAGAGATAAGTAACAGCCTCTAATTATGCCAGGATCGGAAGACAAAGTGCTACTTCCAGGCCTAGTCCATCACCATTATCGCCTCCCTCCACTATTTGAGTATCACAGCGATGGTGACACCCATCCTGGACAGACTTCTACTTCCCTCAGCCTCCCAGGAGGAGCAGTAACACTACGTATTGCTGTTCCTTAAGACAGCAGTGAGCTTCTGAATGCTGCGTCAGGCCCAGACGGTACAAAAAATCTCACGTTGGTGCTGAGTTGATGGGAGGTGAATGAAAAAAAAAGCCTCCTACCAGCTCACCAGCCGCAGCAACGCTCCATCTCCAAGCAGGTGTTCAAGGGCTGCACAGAAACCCCTGAAACGTTTCCTACATAACTAACGTTGCCTGGAGATTGGATATCAGAGATGTTGCGTTCACCAAACTCCCTGCTCATGATACCATCCCACTGCAGCTGCCCAGGAGGGGACAGGAGAAGTGCCCAGCTTCACCTCGAGGTGCCTAAACCTGCCTCAGGAGAGCAGGAGCAGAGGCCAGCGGGCCCCGGGCCATACTCACGGTGGCCAAGTCCTTCTGTGTCATGCCCTTGCTCTGTCGGCCCTGCTGGATCACTTTGCCCACCTCCAGGGGAACTCTGTCATGGTGCAGCTCTTCTGTTTCTCGGTCGAGCTTGGCCGTGTTCTTTGTAATAAAGTGTTGTTTGTTTTGGCCTGCTGCCCCTATCATTCAAAGCAAGAACAAAAAAAAAAAAAAACCACCACAAAGGACAAAAAAAACCCAAGGCTCAGAGCTGCGCCAAAAAGTATCAAAGCGCTTTTTCTAAGCGCTCAGCTGCCCAGGATCCCAGGGAGCTTTCAAGATTTCAACATGCCAGCGTAAGTGCTGATCTCAACCAGATCTTGCCTGCTGCAAGTCAGAGAACATGTTACCTTAATCCTGTTAATGCTTATGTCTAAACACAGCCACGCAGAGCCCTCCCCCTTCTTGACTTCACATCTGAACTTCACTCCAGATAGGCGAGATTTTGCTGTTGCTCAGGGATTTAATATTCAAACTTCACTCCAGACACACACATTTGTGCTACAGCATGGGGTGGGGGGTTAATATTTGAACTTGTCCCTTGTTTGCTCGGGTATAAGGCAGCATGAATAAGTGGCTTTTAACCAATTTTCTGATGCCTTTTATAAGTAAACTATAACTCTACTTAGCTTTGCTGAAAGCCTGAGGTTCAAAAACATGCTATTTGTTTTGTCTCATTTTAGTTACAGTATTTAAGTCATAGTTTGAATCCTTTCTCTCATGTTAGTCTCTGACATTCAGTCTCTTGATAAAGCTGACTAAACCTCGTTCAAGGATCATCTATTTATTTGTTTCCAAGCATCATAATCTCATCCCTACGGTGAGAGAACCCGAGCATTCACATCAGGCAGGAAACGGGGAATTTTTAAAGAGCAACGTCACAGGAAGATAAGCAGTCATCAAAATCCTTAAGCATATGTTATCAACAAGAGAAATAAGCTGCAAAAATTGGGAGTTTAAGTGTTGTGATCACAAAGGCTCTTCCAAGAGCTTTGCAATCTCAAGAATACTAATGTTCTTGCAACATTTTTACTTTTATTCGCTCTGACACCAGACACTAGCCAGACCTCAGCTCTGGGCAACCAGAAACTCGAAGCCGGCTACAGGGGAGCGCTCCCCGCTTCCCCGGGGTGCTGCCCACCCTCCCCAGGGCGCCCGGTGGTTCTCAGCTCTAGGCGACCCCAGCGAGGACGACCTTCGGCTTAGCTGGGGGGTGCTGCCTTCTGCCCCC
>WAAD01005327.1:28185-66552 GCA_013389945.1 Fregata magnificens
CTGCGCGGCCCCGCCGCCCCCTCGGCCGCACCGGTGTGAGGGCATTACCGGCACGTGCTGCCTGGCGCGTCGTAGGCGGCTGCGGGGCGTCGTTGCGGGGCGTGAAGGCGGGAGATGCGTCTTCAGATCGCCACGAGTGGTCAAAACAAACGCTTTTTCTTCTTTTCCTCCTCCCTTGATTTGCTCCTGCCTCTCAAACCTTCCTTTTCCAGGCCTCTGGAGAGCCCTGCGCGCCTGCCTGGGCATCGCCGGTAAATCTGGGCATCGCCGGTAAATCCGGGCTCGCACGGCGTCTCCCCGGGGCCGGCTGGCCCTGGGCAGGCTGCCCGTCCTTTCTGACAACCGACAGATGTGAAAACAAGCGGGGGCAGGCTGTGGTTACCTCACTGGCTGCCTGCAGGTTTTTGGTGGACCGAGGCAATTTATTTATCTTCCTGATCAGCTTCAGGATGGTTTTTTTTACCTTGTTTTGGGCCAGAAGCCTCGATTTCTCTGAATAGGCTGCGTTTCAACAAACTTGAACAGGGATTTTAGTGAGGTCTGTCCACCCTGTCTCTTTGTTCTGGATTTAATTCTAAAACTAAAGTTTCTTTCCGTATTTTTAACTAGGTGGAGGCAGGCGTGCGGTTTGCGTGGTTGTGTTTACGTGTGCTGTTGGGTTTTGGGTGCCAGCGTAACATGCTGTGAGTAATGCAGTTTATGTGGAAAAATTACCACCATCCAGTTATAATCAAACAGGGAAAATATTTTTATTTTCAGGCTCTGGAGATACAGCCAGAATTTTTCGTTCACATGGCAGCAGCAAACTCTACTCCGCCTGGCTCTTTGGATCTAAACCAGCCTGGATTTGCAAAGGAGATCCTGGGAACTAAACTGGAGGTCAAATACCTCTGCTCCGATTGCAAGAATATATTGAGGAGGCCGTTTCAAGCTCAGTGCGGACATCGCTACTGTTCCTATTGCCTGAAGAAAATTATAAGGTAACTTTTGTGCCTTCATTCTGAAGACAAAATGCTTGAAAAGGCTTTTCCAAGCAGAAAAGGAGAGAAGAGTCTCATTTTCAGGGCCTTCTCAGCAAGGGAGCTGTGTTTCATCCTTGAGGTTCAGCATCGGATGTTCTGTAAGGGAATGTGTAATCTCTGACTTGCTCTTATTGTTCCGGGGGTTGCTTCAAAGTTTCCTTTTCCGGAATCTCCCGGACTGTTTTTGCTGTTCAGGTGGCGATCCAGGTGGATCACCCACCTCCTTCAGTCTTCCTCACCGCTACTGAAGGAACTTGCTCCTAAAAGCCATCGTATGGTTGTCGTGCCAAAATGTGAGAAATTTAAGCACACGCTGGCTTCCGGAAAAGTTTCGGTAGTGTTCTGTCTCACTCTTGCCTTTAAGTGAGGGAAGTTGAATAGAGCAGTTAATCAGCAGAAGAAAAAACATTAGAATCAGAAATGGGCATCAAAAATACACATGAGCAAAGGCTCAATGTGTTGTTTTAAAAATAAGAAAATGCTTTGATTTTATAAAGTTACCAGAAATCGTTTTGTCATTAAATCATAAATTGGTCTCTTTTTGTTGTGTTTGATGATTATTTTTCTGTCTGCTAGTGCTGGACCTCAAAAGTGTGCCACCTGTATTCAGGAAGGAATATATGAAGAAGGAATTTCTATTTTGGAGAAAAGCTCGGTAAGCAAAACTGTGTTTTAAAAAATAAAGCAGCTCACTGATGTCATTAATACCACTTGCAGTTTTTGTTTAAAACACAAGTTCTGAGAATCCCTTATTCCTAGGAAACGTTTTCTTCAGTAGTGACAGTTATGATTAATGTGGTGGACTCCCCGCCTTCTAAAATCCGGGTCATGTTAATATAGCGGTGGCCTACTTAAACGCTGTAATAACGCTTTGTTTGCCATTAGCACGCCTCTGAGGATGTGATGTGGCAACTGGCCTGGGAGGAGTCTCAGTAAAGTCTTAATTAAGAGACCCGACCAAAACTGCAACCCCTCAGTAATTTTTGTGGTTTGCTTGTTTTTTCCATTTTAGGCTTTCCCAGACAACGCAGCTCGTCGGGAGGTGGAAAGTCTGCCTGCTGTCTGTATTAACAGTGGCTGCACTTGGAAGGGGACTATTAAAGAATACGAGGTAAAGATCAAAGCAAGGCTTTCGATGTCTGCGTCCTTTTTCTTTCCTCTGTGTTTGGGGAAGGCTCAGGTGGTTTTGCTTGTCCGCTGACACTGGCGGTGGTGGTGGGAGCTGTCAACTCCCTGGACTTCACTGTAAGCTGGAGCGATTTCTTGTCTGAGCTAGGTCTGTGTGCCCTGCTGAGGGCACAGGCTGAATTGAAACAATTTCAGATTTGCTTGTGATCGCAGGCACCAAGCACGTCTCTTCCGTGGTAGGAACCACCCGCTCTATCTCCAACTCCTTTCTGCTGCAAAAGACAAGTGAACTGTCAAGAAACTGTGCTGTGCCGTGTTGTGAAGTTCTCTGCGTTATGTGAACCTAAAACCTACTTCAGGCCCAGGAGCTTGGGGAAGGTGGCCCAGCCACGATCCTGTTTCCAGCCAGCTGCCCCTATAGCCACCATGGCAGCGGGACTGGGCATTATTCACTGGCTGGCCACCTGTCGCTCCGAGCTGTTTTGGGCCACGAGCCTGCTGGGCAGGATGGTTTTTCCACCCCTGCTCTTCTCGAGAAGCCCATCAGCTCTTTAATCCAGGCCTTCTTTTTGTGGCCCTGGGCATTTGGTCCTTAGCATGTGTATGACTAATGTGCCTCATGAGAAGTGTGTTCTTGCTGAGGATGGCAGTGGATCCCATGCTTCCCTGTGCTTTCCAACAAGTCAATTCTGCTGTGGCAATTTGCATTGTTAAAATGCTTTGGCAGTTAGGAACGAATGTATATTCACCTGTGAAGCTTTGGTGCTCCTGAAGGACAGTTCTGTCATCCCTCTTGGAATGGAAGAACCACCATGTGGGGGGCCTGAGATAAGAGGAATAAATTTCATTTCCCTCTAACACTTGCCCTAGGTAAAGATTGTAGCCTTGTGGTTCGTGGAGCTTTGGTAGTGACCGAGATGTGTGTCAGGAAAAGGTTTAACCTTGGTCTGTCTGGGCTAATGTTTAGATTCTATTTGCAATGCCGCTGCAAGATGGCAGGAAGAAAGAACAGCTGTGGATCATGCCTGAGTTTTCTGCCTAGCTCGCTGAGCCTGTTAACAGAGAGATGCTTCTGCGCCTCTGCTTCCTTGTCCTGCTGTCTAGAACCTTCCGCTTCTTTCTGCTAAAAGTTCAGTCCCAAAGATGAGGGGATGTAGGGTGCTAAATGGTTCTCCTGCTGTGAAACCCTCATTCGTAGATCTGTAAGCGGCTCATGGTGTGGATGTATGACTGAATAAATGTCAAGTTAAAAGCTTCACACTGATGCAGCAGAGAGAGTTTGGGAGTTGCATTTCAGGGTACAGTGTGTTTTACTGCGGTTCCATGTTCAAGCTGTGCTGTCAGTGCCTGCAGATTGCTTGACCCCCGCTTTAATTTATTCTGGTGACCAGTGACTAGAAGTCTGATGCCCACTGCAGTGTTCAGAGTGGTGACTGTAGTAAGTGAGCTCATCTCCATTAGACTAAACCAAATTATATTTGTCAGCAGCTTCCAGTGCTATTGATTGTGCTGTGACTGATGAGCTCTCCTAAACTTATTCTCCTGGGTTTAAAAAAAAAATCTTAAAGAGTTCCTGCAGGGCTCAGCAAAAATCATCAGCTGCCAAAGGTCCTCCCTGTGTGGTCTTATAAGTGTTTGAACGCAGGCTTGAGTCCAGCCAGGACTTGCACTAGAAGTTTAAAAAGGCAACGAGCTGTCCTGGGATGAGTCTGTCTTCTTGCAAGGCTGCACGTGTGTGATGCTCCAGGATCTTATGCACAACTGCTTAAGAGCATCTGAACTGATAAGGCTGTGCCTCTTTTTTTACTCTCCACCTAATCTTCAAAAGGTCCTGTTAGGTGCTTTGCTAAAACAGAGTCTGTTTCGTAGAGGTGCAGCTCCAGAGTGCTTGGGGTGCAGGTCTGTAGCGCTGATTTTGACTGTCATGGTTTTTGTTAGTCTTGGGGCAGTCTTGTGCGGTGAAAGGGGAGCGGGGATTTCGAGCAGTGCTAGTTGGTTCGTCCTGGGATTGAGCTTGCTGCTCCTACCTACCACGGGTGGCATCCAGTCTAGTGGGGGTAACATTAATGGGGGTAAGGTTATTTTGTGCCGTCTTGGGAAAAGCTGATTCTTTCCTGGGAATTAGTGGGAGGAGGCGAGGCCTGGCTCATGTTATCTGTCCCAGCTGCCTGCCAAAGAGCTATGGCATTTAATCAAGCCTGGCTGTCCTCATGCAGTCGGAGCTTATGAGATGGTATGTGTGGCTGAGGAGGGCTGATGAAAGGAGGCGTCAAACGACCATGTTAGCCCAGAGTCCCTCTTGGTACCGTGGACTAATGTTAAACCCTGCCTTACGGGTGGGCTTGTTAGTTTAGTGCCACAAAGTAGAGTTTGCCTCGTGCAGTACGGTTGCATCTGTAGCCAGTAGCGTGTGTAACGTCCTGCAGCAGCTCAGCGCTCCCACTATGGAAAGTCCCTTGCTGCGCTATTTCCGACAGGACATGGAAAGTCCCTAAGAGCAAATTCATTGTTTGCTAATTTAAAAATCGTGTGTGTGTACTGAGAGAGACTTTACTCGGCTGCTATCCGCTTACAAATCAAGAGATACTGTCACTTCTGGTTTACTAATCTTATCAGGGCACGAACAAGGAAAAAAGTGTTCTGCAGCTGAAAAGTTCTAGGTGTTCAACCTCAAAAAGATTAATAAAACTGATTTCAGTTTTGCTTTCTGTTCAGGCAGACCGAAGTTCAGGTCTCAAAGGGACATACAAAACTGAAAGAGTGCAATCTGCTTGGACATGACTTACACTTCTGCTTAAAGCGGTGTGAAGCATATGAAATATTTAAGTGGTTAGCACATGTCTGGGTTTATAAATGCATTTTTCAGACTTTGTAAATATTGTAAATATTTAGTGGCATTTGGATAAAGCAGTTTGTGGTGGGGCTGCAGGGGTTTTCCTTTTAATCAGTAACCTCTTTTCATGTGTAGGTTTCCTCATGAGTCTGCCTGAACGAACACACAGAAAAGCAGGCTGTGGGCAGGAGCCTTTAGATTTGGGTAGAAAGTCTGAGGAGGGTTGCAGAACCTAAAACTAGCCCGTTAGAGCAAAAGGAAAGACCCAAGAAAACACATCCTGTGATATCCAGGTAGAGGGAGTTTGTGGTTTCTCAGCACTGGAACGTTTCTTTTCTCGCCTTGCAGTACCTGCAATTGCCTACATCTCTCTTCTGTTTTATCAACATATCTTCAGTTCTCATACACCTTTTATTTATGCTTTTCATACCGCCAGCTCCCTTTCTTTGCCCCCCACCAGGATTGGGATGGGAGGAGGGGGCTGCAGGGGGGTGTTCACGTGGTCAGCCTTGGCATTTCCATTTGTTACCTCAGGCAGAGGTTTTAACTATGCCCCGTTCGTCTCAGGAGGTACAGAATTATCGGAGACACAAGGAAATGGAATTGTCTAAGTTTTGGAAGGAGAACTAAGTTTTAAGCTTAATCCTGACAGCAGTATTTAGACTAAGTTGGGAGGAGGGGGGGACGTTGCTAGGAAAACAGATGAGCTCAGCTAACGAGGATGGGTGACTGTCCTCTGTGATTATAACCTATCCTAATCCAAACTGGAGGGGATGTGTTTTCCTTGCGGTCAGTTGTCACCTTGGTTTTGAAGAGTTCACTTTAATTGAAGCCTGGAAGGCTGTGGAAGATGCAAAACTCAGAATTTAAGTGATGTTACTCCAAAGCCCATGCTGTTGGAGAGTACATCTGCAGCCCCTTCTGGGCTACGTGGCTTCCTGGGGCCTGGAGGACAAGGTAACTGGGCAGTCCCTTCTTGCCCGGTGTTCCTACTGGGAGATGCTGGAAAAGCCCTGCTGTGCCTCATGTCGAGAAAACTGTCCCTCTTCAAAAAGGCTGCTGGGGGAACCGGAGCCAGGGGGGTCTCCTGCTTCATGATGCTTCACTATTTCATGCCCTGCGTTTCCAGCTGCATCCCAGGAATGCCCCAATAGTTTTTGGTGGTGATTTTCAGCTTAGGCTGAAAACTTCAGCTTCAGGCTTTTGCACATTGCTTAGAACAGAGCTGCTGGTCTTTGAAGCTACTTCACCTGGCTCCTGTTGCCTCCAAAGTGTACTTCTGAGTGTTTTATAGCGGTGTTGTCTGAGTGGAATAGAGCATTTTAAGCGCTGTGGTAAGCACACTTGATGATGCTGTAGCAGGGTGACCAGCCTTCCTTTTAAAATCAGGTACAGCATTTATTGTCTTTTTTGAAGGTTTTGGCTCCAGGTTACGGTACGGTGTCAAAGTGCAGTTTGCAGCCAGCTCCAGCATGATCAGCAATTTGCCCCAGGACCAGATCACTTTCTTGTGGGAGATCCCTGACTTGCACATGCAGGTGACAAAAAGAACCTCCTGCTTTGGAAAAAGGGATCTGACACACCTTAACTTTCCAGAGCTGGAGCTGAGGTCCCCAAACAAAACCTGGCCACTCTTACAGTCCCCAAAGTCGAGTTTATGTAGCTGGCTGCCCAGACACGAGGCAGTTTCCTGTCCAAGCCCGTGGTGGGAGGTAAGCCACGGGGAGTGCCAGCGAGTGCGCGTGGGAGGGGGTTGGAAAGCCCCAGCTGTAGAGGGTCTGCTCTTAGCTTTTAAAACCAGCTCAACCTTCTTGTGGTGGTCCACCTAATTAACAGTTTTGGCATCTGCCCCTTGGAAAATGAAAAGCTGTAAGTCATGAGCTTTGAAGCTGAGGTGAGTGCTATGTGTCCCTTCTAAGCTGTGATGAAACCCCTCAGCTTGAATGCAACTGTGGGAGTTGTGGGGCAGCACTTCACGCCCAGGGAGATGTTCCTGGGGCTCCAGGTGTCTGGCACGAGCCAAAGCCACAGCCACAGACACACACCCTCGGGCACTTCCAACTCTTCGGACAGCCTAGAGAAGTCGGATTTGAAATCAAGCCACTCACCACAGGCTCGACTTCTCCAGCACGTGAAGGACACCCGCCCCAGTTGCAATATTTGTCTCATCTCCCCTTTTCTGGGTGCCAGTGGTGTTCTCAGCCTCGTGCTGTAACAGCCCTTCTGTTCACAGCCTGCACCTCTGCGCTGGCTGCGAGGCAAAGGAGTCAACCTTGCTCCTGCCCACCATCTGCAGCTCGCAGAGCTTGGCCGGTATCAATGCCACCCTTTCTAATGTGAAGGTCAGGCAGACCACTGAGGGGCTTCATCCTGAGGCTGTCCCTTTTGATCTGAGCGATTAAGGTGAAGCTTTGCGTGCTGGTGAAAGTACTGCTGGAAGGGAGGGAGATCTCTCCAGGGGTGGTGTTCTGGGACCTGGTCGGCATGGGCAATGCTTTCAGTCTGCTTAGAGCACAGCCGTCAGCACTGCAGCATCTCCTGTGGCTAACGACAGCGGTCAGCTGTCAGAAATACCTATTGGAGGTGAATTCAGATCAATGCTATGAACATGCCAGTGCCTGGCATCATTAGTGTGATGGTATGGTTGGTTGGTGTTTGCCCCCCGGTGACAGGTTGTTCTCAAGCAGTGACCTCACTAGATGTGAACAGCACATCTTGGGCGTTTTTCACATGACCATGACTGTAACTGTTAGTTGTAGCCTAGAAGACCTGCGGAGTTATCCCTGATCAGATGTTCCCAATTGCTGTGAACCTCCCTTAGGTGCCAGCCACCTGCTCACGGTGACTTGGTGTAGTGCAACGCCGTAATTTTTAATTTCCTTGGCAATTTGTTTTGCAATGCAGCTAGCCGCAGCTGAGGCAAGGGACAGTGCTGCGCGGGCTCCAGCTGGCTGTGGGGCCAGGTCAGGTTCAGATTTGGGCTTATCTAAAACGCTCTGGGGGTCCTGCCCTGCTCTGTTTCAGGCTAGAGTCTCCCTAGGAAAACCGATCCTCTGGGATGATGGAGGGATTTGGAAAAAGCATCTTGGAGTGTCCCACCGCCTCATGCTCGTGTAGTTCAAAGCAAACAGGGAAAGGCAGAGTCTGTTTTAGGAAATGTTAGAAAACCCACTGCTGCTTTCAAATGTTTCTTGTACCTTCATCCTTCTTCAAAACCTGCTCTTGCTTTCCCATCCATCTTCAATGCAAGAAATGCTGCCTTGATGTCCCTCTACCAATAAACCCCAAATCAAATGTCTGTCTAATCACCCCTAAAAGCTGGTGAACAAAACCATCGAATGCTGAAAGCAAAAGTTCTTGTGCTGGCTCTGAAAAGAGGCGTGAGCAAGGCCCCTGGGAACCCCTGACATCTCTTCTGCCAATTTTTGCCCTCAAATCAGATGGACACCGTGGCGCTAGACAGCAGAGTAAAGGTGGTCCTGGTTTCCCGTGCCATCGCTGCCATACGCACGCCCGCTAAAGCCACAAGCAGTTGCTGATGGGAACTTAATCTCTGTTTTTGACACTTTCTTTGAGGTTTAATTATTTGCGATGCCAAGTGGACTTGCTCGGATCTCTGTCACCAGCGTGTCCCAGCAAAGGGAGCAGTTTGTGTCTGGCACCAGCTGCATCTGGTCTCGGAAAGCTCCTGTTCCCGGTTGGCACTGTGAATTACAGACTGGGTTCCTGCTTTCCAGCCTTGTGTTGCTGGGCTCCGGGCAGTAGCGCAAGGAGCGTGTGCCAGCCCAGCCCACCTCTGTGGGGAAGGCTTTGAGCAAGCCTGGCTTAAAGCCAGCCTTGGGACTCCCCTGATGAGGAGGGGACACGGCACGGAAGGGCATGTTGACTTCAGAGGAGCAGGACATCCCAAAGTACCTATGCTTTGTGGCACGTTCCCCTCTTGGAGGCTCCGGAGCCCCTGGGGACCTGGCAAAGGTGCATGAAGCAACTCGTGCTTCTTGGCGCAAGGGATTCAGGTTCCCTCAAAACCTGGGCAGGCATCTCTTTTACACCGGAGACCCATTTTCAGTGTTTTCTCTGCATTTCGGTGGGCCTACCCTTTTTCTTGTAGCCAGGCTAAGATGCCAAAGGAGCCGTGTACTGGACGCAGCAGTGTTGGGACTGGGGACTGCTGAAGCCCTGGCAGCGCTCCAGCAAACCCTGTGCCGCTTCAGCTGGCTCTCCTCTGCCGTCCTGTTAATTTTCCTCCCTTTTCAGTGCTGCCTTCCTACTGCCAAGCCCTTCAGCTTTCTCTGTGCTTATGGTTGCTGTTGCCGTGCTCGGAGGGGACTAGTGGACTAACTTTCAAAGACCAACCTGCAGGAGACTGTTTGCAGAAGCGCTGCCATGTGCAGCTCGCACCAAGCCTGTTCTGCTGCGCCTTGTCTCTCTGCCAACCCTGCCCTTCGCGATAACCTTCCTGCAGGGCTCTGGCAGAGGCATCTCGCAGCAGCTGTTTCAAAGGTTGCTTTTCTCAGCCGCCTGCCTTGCCTCTTAGCTGGAGGGGGAGCATTTTGTCACGCTGAGGGATTTCCCAATGCAGTTGCAAGACCTCCATAAAAACGGACTTGCATTGATATGGCAGGTTATGAGCAGGGCAGCTGGGGAGCAGGTGCACCTCCTGCTCTGCCACCGTGATATGGGGATAATAATTTTCAGCACTAGCCTCTTCCATAGCTCAAGTCAAGTTTAGCAAAGCATTGAGAGGCGAAATGGCAATCGGATTAAATTGCAGTTTTCCCTTTTGTCTTACTTATGCAGGCGCAGCAGAGCAGCTCATCCTGGCCTTCCTTAGGAAATGATCATTGCATCTGCCAGGGATCAGCTGCTGTTATTAAAACCCGCTTTTCCGCTCTGTGTGCCTGTGCTTTTCTGCATGGCTGCATTGAAATGTGCTGCCCTTGCTGTTGCAGAGCTGCTGCGAAGGGAACTGCCCGTTCCTGCTGTTTGAGTGCTAGGGGTGTAGGGGGACGATCCTGCTGAATGGGAAGGAGCCCTGCCCTGAGCAGGACTGCCCCGAGAGAAACCTCAACTGCAAATACTGCAAATCGCTTTTCTACTTTCCCGATATTGAGGTAGGAGAGTTACGGCGTGCGCACAGGCGGCTCCATTCACCGGGAGGAGGGCTCAACACCTCCGTCGCAGCCGGTTGGCACTGCTCCAGAGAGGAGCACGAGTGGGTGCTGGAGGACTGAGTGGCCACAGTGGTAACCCACGAGCGCCTGCACCCTGAGCGAGTGCTTGTAGGCTGCCCTGGTCCTTCCAAAGGCAGCAGTGGTGTCTGATTTTCTAGTCTCTCAGGTGGGCTCCCAGAGAATCGCCTGTTCTGGTGGCGGCGTGTGAGGTACAGGCTGCCGCTGGGTTGTCTTCCTGTTTATTTTTAGGGAGCGAAATTGATGTGCAGATCAATAGCTGGTTTTGGTTTTAATTGAGTGGAAAGAGCGAGCCTGCTGTGCAGGCTGTTAATTCTGCCCGGTTTGATTTTCCTACGCCTGCTGTGGGATGCTGAAGGCCGGTCTGTGCCTCGGTTTACAGCTGGTGGGTGAGAAGCCAACACTGAGGTAACCGGAGAGGAGCCCTGAAGGTCTGAGTCAGACTGAGTCTTCCAGCTCCACTTTAATTCTTCTATTGCTGTCCCCTCTCTCCCACCCTCTTCTGACTTGATTTCCACGACAGGTTCACTTCGGGAGAGTGGCTCTGCTCTCACTTACCCCCACTCACAGTGACGGCTTTCCAAAGCTGCCTAAAATGTTCACAGCGAATGCCTGAGAGTCAGAGATGCTCGTCCCTGCTGCAGAAGCTCACGGATGTGGCTTTGGGAAAGGTATAAACAGGAGGATTGCCCCATTCCTGGGGGAGTGGAGTGCGGCAGCTCAGGCTGGAATGCCAACCCCTGCTCTTCGGCTCCTGGATGGGGTGGCTTTCCTCCAGCGCTGAAACCGTCCGTCTCTGTTCAGACACCCGTGTAGAGGGGGAGGAACAGGGGATTCCAGAAGAGCCCGAAACTGTTTATACAAAAATGTTTGTCTAGAGGTTTGGATCTGTGCTGGTTAAAGCTAATGCTTCTGGGTGTCTTAAGCAATTTACATACGGACCAGTTGCACTTTCAGCTTAGCTCTGCGGGGCTGGTTTCCCTTCTTGTGCTGCAAGCTGGGCACGCTTCGCAGGGCTGCCTGCGTGTTGGGTGTTATATCACAGCGTGGCGTGGAGTTGGGATGGAAGATAAATGCTGGGAGGTGGGGAGCGCAGAGGGGGTGGTAGTTTCACGCCTAGCACATTGGCACGGGTGAACACAAGTTTTAAATACTCCCTTTTTAAATAGTTGTCTCTACAGTGAAGTTTCCTTCCTTCAGCCAGACCGTCTGTTCTTATGCCAGCGCTTTGTGGGTCGTGGGGAAGATGCTATCTAGTGTTTCTAGAACATGAGAGCAGTAGGTGGGTAGAAGAAAGTTTTCAGCCCCTCTGAGCGAGTGGGATGAAGGAAGGCGCTCTGCCTCCGCCGCCGCTGCCTCCGCGGGCAGCGCTGTTCTTGCAGGCTGGCTGGTCACTTTTCCAGGGACAGTGCAGTGAGGCTTTGAGTCTGATTACTCATTTAAAGTATAAAAAGGAGAGAGTAACTAGAAGCCAAAGCTGAGCCACTAATGGGTTTCACTTTCCAGTTTCTGATGTGGTAACAGCATTTAAGTTTGCGCGTGTTCCCCCCGCTTCCCCAAGATAGTAACTTGTTTTAATAAAGAATAAGTGTTTTCAAAAAAAAAAAAAAGTTTTCAAAGCATCTGGTTTGAGATGACTACTTTATAAATGCTTCTGGGTTTTTTTCCTGTTACTACCATGGCAGGATACTTCAGTGCACTTATCTTTTAATGTGAATTTTGAACTGTATATTCATGGCATTTACAATACCTTGTTTCAACTGGTTGGTGTGTAAAGAGAAGGTTTAAGCAGTGTGGAAATGACACAGAAAGCAGAGGCACGTTCTAGCATTCCCAATTTAGCCGGTATTGCTGGCCCTAGTATCTGCTGAGGACAGAGTATCCCATTGCCCTGATCATTTGTTCAGCTCCGCTGGCCAGCAAACAGACTGTGTGTGCTCTTGCTGCAGGGGTGGGTGCTTGTGTGCAGGGGCTATTGAATGAGACAGAGTTAAAATATTTTTCTTTTTGGTTGAAAAATGGTTTTCTGATTTGATTGTGAAAATTTTCTCAGATGGCTCAGCCCAGCGTGTGGTGAGTAGGCTGTGGGCTCATACTTCAGCTAACTGATAACCATTACAGTGGAAAAATTCTACAAATGATTTTGCCGAGATACTGGCTCACTTTGCTTAACCTGCCTGAATGTGTATTTTCCTGGCAGAGCCATAAATGGAGCTTCCTGTTGATTATCTTGTCCATCAAAGCAGCAATTTGATTTTTATTTTTTTCTTTTTAAATTATAGCAACTTTTAAATTAAGGCTGAGGCTACATAGGCACCCAAAGTTCTGGTAGCCTGGAGATCACACGAATGAGTCAGCATGCAGAATGGCAATGCAAAGTCAGTGTGACCAAGATTTGAGTATAAGTTGGTAGAATATAGTGCTCTTCTGTAATAAAGTATAAAACTACCCCTTGTTGAATTGTACTTATCACATAACCCATTGGAGCTTTTATTTAGAGGACCAAATATTCTCCTGTCGATTCTTTTACAGGCTCACGACGAAGTCTGCCCTGAATTTCCGCTGACTTGCGAAGGCTGTGGGAAGAAGATTCCAAGGGAGAAGGTATCCATCTGACCGTCGGTGAACTGTGTGCCGCGGTGGTGTTTGGCATCCTGCTGGGCTGATGCTGGCGTTCTTGGAGTGGGGAGGAAAACCGAGACCATTAGAAAATGGAGTGGGGAAAACAATTAAGTGGCAGCCATTAGTACAGATGTGACCTTTCCGTAAGGCTCAAAATACTGGTCGGCTGCAAGTGAACGTGACTCATCGGCACTTGTAGTTTTGCATTAGCGCTGCCGACGCCACCTTCCCTTTGAGCGGTGTGTTTGCCATGATTGGGTGCAGAGCCTCCATGGGAAAAACATGCTCATGGGTTTAAAGGGTACTTACGTCATATGTAAAGCAACTATATCAACCACTGCTGCAGTTATGGAAAGGGAGCTCATCTCCAGCTAAATTAGTTTATTTCTAATTAATCATGTAATGAAATCCATGTCTATAGGGTCTCCATGCTGCTGGCTCCTGGGGCAAGGCTCGAAGGTCTGAAAATCAAAGTTTTGGGAAACATCTTCAAAAACCACGTTCATCTGAAACCGTCCTGCCTGCTATGGGCAAATATTTTTAGTAGCACTGTTGCAAAAGGCCCTTATAGCAGGGCAGGGGGGACAGAAGCACCAAAAAGATGAGCAAAGAGTTCTTCTAAATGGGCAGCGTAGAGAAGGACTTCGTGCTGGGGTCTTGGGATACAGATCTGCTTGTCTGCAGGCTGAAGCTGGAGCCCAGCAGAGACTAGGCTTATAGGATTCCCATAGGTGATCTATCTTTTCTTTAAATATTAACTCCCTCTTTTATCTCTCTCCAAACTTTTGTTGATTAACTGCAGCCGTTGTAACTCTGAGTAGCCTGACTAGTTAAGCAAGCCAGATGGATCTAGAAGCTTTTAAAAACAGTTTTTATTGACATCTGTTGTAGCAGATGTAGGTGTTAAACGTGGAGTATGGTTGTTGTTTAGAACAGACCACTGATATCTGATGATGAGAGGTATATCAAAACCAAGATGATAATGTGCCAGTGCTTGTTAGCATTAATCATGCACTGTGTGGGAACCCAAACGAGTCATCTTGGCGGCTGGGGGGGTTAGTGGCACTCCTCTGTAGAAATAGCAACCGTTGGCCTCAGTTCTTCACTGCCAGGTGAGAGGTGGCCAAGGTGCGGCCTCCTTCGGCACCCCAGCGAGGGGATACTGGACCCAGCAGAGCATCTTCCCTTGCACAGGTGGACCTGCAGTAATAGCTGTAAATTCTCGGGCAGGACCACCGGGAAGCTTTCTGTCCTCAGATTTATAGCTCGTAGCTGGAAGTAAAAATACCAAGCTGTGGCACGCCCCAACCAGGGCTACATGAAGTGCACAAAATTAAATGGCTGTCTGCTTCATAGGGTTGCTCCTCGTGCTTCCCCTTCCTCTGCCCTCAGTGAAGCTTGTTGCTCAGCATCCATAACATGTACCTGTGCTGGTTGCTTTTTCTTTCTTGCATGTGCAGGTGAAAAGTGAGACCTCCTAGCTGTCAAGAGAAAGAGAAATAAACCCTCCTTCCAGGTGTCAGTGCTATATTTGTATTACAGGAAGTCACACCTAAGGGTAGGCAGTGTCCAGGTTAACCACGCACTTTGGCAGCTCCTGATTAGCGACAGCTTGGTCAGCGTGATGGAAAGGGAGCTACTGGGGACACATAAGATCTAACATTGCTTTCCTTCCTTTCTAGTTTCGGGACCATGTGAAGACTTGTGGCAGATCTAAAGTGCCTTGCAGATTTGAGGTTGTTGGATGTGCTGAGGTGGTAAGGGCTCATCTGTTGATGTTTATTTTGGGACTTGTTTTCAGTTCCAGTGTTAGAGTTAACCTGCAAGCTGCTGTCGCCCAAACTGTTACAGAAGTTTGCGTTCAGATATTTGAACAAAGTGGTGTTTCAAACCCTTTGCAAATGGAGCTTAACATCATCTGCTGTCCAGAGTTTGGGTATCCAGAGAATGAACTTAATACAGAAGGAAACCTGCTCCTTCTTGAGGAACACCCTGAGTGCTTTGAGACTCTAGTGTTTATGCTGCTTTCAGCTGTAAGCACAGAACTGGGGCCAGGCCATATTTCTCCATGTGACGTAGTTTTCTCAGCTCCTACTGGCAATGTTCATATAAATATCTCCTCAGGGGGATTACAGGAGGCTTTGTCCTTTGGTGCTGTTAAGTACATCTGACAGAGCCCTTTTGGGAAGTAATGGAGGAAGACAGAGCAGAACAGTGTGTACAGCTGGGGAAACATTAAGCATCTGTCACTGTATGTGATTTGCAGCATTTCTAAAACAAAAAAAACCTGCCCCCACTCAGAAACCCAAACAGATTTTTTAACTATCTTCCTTTGGGTTTTTTCCCCTTAATAATTTAAAGGTAACGTTTTGACCTCAAGAGGAGGAATTTGTTCTGTGGATAGTGACAGCGTAGATTGAGCTTGCTGAATGGGGGATGTATTTCTCTTCATGTAGGTGGAAAATGAAAAGCTACCAGAACACGAAAGCAAGTGTTTGGCGGAGCATCTCTACATGCTGCTGAGTTTTGTGCTCAGCCTCAAGGCTGGGTCTGGAGACCTAAAGCCCCTTCCTGCCCTTTCCTCATCACAAAACAACTCCCCGCTACTGGCAGCAAACTCTCTGTGCTCGGAGTCGGAGCTCTCCAGGTCCCTGGAGCTCTTGGGAAGATGTGAGGCCCTTGAGAGGAAAACGGTGACCTTTGAGAACATTGTCTGCGTGCTCAATCGGGAGGTGGAAAGAGTGTCTCTAACAGCCGAAGCTTACAGTCGGCAACATCGACTAGACCAGGAGAAAATCGAAACACTGAGTAACAAGGTGTGTAACCGCTGGCCTGGGCTTTCCAGCTCTCTGAGCAGAGACTTTTTTCAGTTTCCTTTCCGTGTTATTAGCTGGCAAAGCTTCACCGCCTAGCCCTGAATCTGCACAGATCTGAAGGCAGAACTAAAATATCATTTGTGCCTGTGCCCAGCCCTCAAAAGCTTCCTGGAAAAGATAGGCATTAAACTGACATGCATAAAGCATTCAGATCTGTTAGTAATCAAGTTATGCAGACACCGAGATGTTGTTCCTAGGTGAAGTTTTCCAGCGAGAGACAGAGCACCCAGCATTTCACTGGATCTCCCTGAATCCATGGGGCTGCTCACGTTCCAGACCTTTCAAAAGGAGTGTAATCATTGATGCTGCACTACAGTGTTGTGCCAAGCGCGGTCTGGAGGTGTGAAGGAGCTGCCCCCACCGGTGTGCTCCAGCAGAGTCCCTGCTGAGCACTGCCAGTGTGTCTTGGCAGCTGGGAGTTGTGCAGTTTGCAGCATACCTGTGCTCTCTCGGCAAGGGAGCTGCCAAAACTGGCGTGACCGTATGTTAGGTAGCAGTGATTAACCCTGTGGAGACCTCGCTGGCTGGGTGTAGGTTTTTCTCTTTCTCAATCTAGTTTTGTCACAATGCTGAAGGTTTTTTTTTTTTCCCCCATCCTCACTTTTTGTGCTGCTAATGTAACAGAGCTGCTCGTTGGGAAGATTTCTCCGTTCGCTGTGGGAAGGCTTCCAGCTCAAGCACTGAGTTGTATTGATGTATAATGACAGGGTTCAAAAGGAAGCTTCAGTGCATTGGCCTACAGTGCTAAATTTCTCCCTCCTGTGACCCCTGTCAATTCTGGAGGACATCTTTCACTAAAGAGTCATCCTGAAGGGGATGCTGGTGTCTGCTGGCTTTCTTGGGTCTCACAGCAGTACGTGTTTCTAACCAGGCTGCACCGTGTATCCCACTGAGCAGGTCCGGCAGCTGGAAAGGAGCATTGGGCTCAAAGATCTGGCCATGGCTGAGATGGAGGAAAAGATCCGCAACATGGAAGCTTCCACCTACGATGGTGTTTTCATCTGGAAGATAACAGAATTTGCCAGGAAGCGTCAGGAGGCGATAACAGGCCGCTCTCCTGCGATCTTCTCTCCAGGTTATTGCCCACAAATGTGCAAAACTGCAAAAGCCTGTTGCGTCTCGGCTGGGTGTGGGATTTGTAGCGGTGTTCTTAGCAGGGGAGATGCTAGCCATTCAGATGTACTTCTGTTCTGTCCTCCTTTCCCTGTGGAGCCTGGAACATTGGGGGGTTTTTTTTAGCATTGGGCTAAATGAAACTGCTCTGTTGAAGAGGAGCTTTTTTGATTGCAGAAGACCTTTTTAATTGCTCGTAATAGAGAATGCAACCCTCTTAGCTCTGGAATAGCCCTGCATAACCCTTTAGTTAGAATTAAAATACTCAGACACCATAAAAACAGCAACAAAATGGTTAAGGAAGGGAGGAAATATATATTAGAGCCCCAGAAATATATTTCGGTGCCTAAAGCATGATGGTGCAAGAGACAATGTCTAAATAAAGCCCAAACCATACCTAGGGAACTGCTTGAATATCTGTTAGAGGAAGGGACTCTCCTCGCAGAGCTGCCCCAGCCCAGCACTGTTCCTCTTGTTCTTAAAAAAGAAAATCTTGGACAGTGAGGAGTAGGTTGTCATCTGGCTTGCTTGCTTACGAAAGCACTTCCCAGGCTTGCAGCTGTAAGATGAAACCACCTCTTCACATAATTTCATTGCTCGATGGGGAGCTCACCTCGCAATGTAATGGTTGAGGAGACGAGTTTGTGTTTCCCTGAGCAGGAATCACTTAGATCTAAGCGTGCTGGAGAGCTTTTTCAAAATGCCCAGAGCTGTATGCAAACCTAGAGCACGTACCTTACACCTGCTTCCTGGTGCTGTGAAAAAGCAGACTGTGGCTGAGCCACAAGATAAAAGCAATTGAATTTTAAAAAATATTTTAAAATCTGTTTTCTGGATGAAGGCTGTTCAAAGTCCTTTTTCTCTTGAAAAACTGAAAGAAAAAAGGATTCCCCTTATGGAGGGGAACTAAACTGCTACTGAAACTGTGCACATGCAAGTAGCATTTCCTTTTAAAGGTCAGCAGCAGCCATGGAAAACCCCTGCTCTCTGTCCCCTTCAGGAAGGGCACTTCCTTCCTTTTCCCAAAGTGAACAAATCTGCTTCAAATCTATCTTGTTTGACTTAGAGAGAGGACCGTAGGTCCTGCATCCTGTCCATCTCCTGCACCGTGCTCGAGAGCTGCTTGACCTGAACGTCTCCAGAGGCCTGTGGTTTGGAGGGAGACGCTGGACGGAGCTGACCCTTGTCCTCTGGCCACGAGCGTCCCAGCTCGCTATGCCCCAGCTCAGGGGCTCCTCAGGCCCCTCCATGAGCTGATGCCACTTGGGGTCCTCGCAGGGGAGTGGAATTTGTTTTTCTAGGTTGGAGAATCAAGTCAGCTAGTGGAGGGATATAAGTATCAGAGTCAGCCCAAGGGAGGGAAAGAGGTGAAACCTCTCTGAATGCAAGAGGCTTTGTCTGTCCAGACATTTGTTCGGCCATGCTCTGAATGCACAGTTCCTCCCAGAGCTGCAGCTCACGGTTGCTGGTGCCGCCTCTTCCATGCTGTGTGCTGGCCGGTCTCCATCCCGCACCTGGCAGCAGTGGCAGAGCAGCAAAGGCAGGGCTCAGGGCTTTTATAAACTGTTTCATCAAAGGAAAAACCACATTGCGGGCCACCAGACTGTGTTTTGTGTTGCTGGTTGGTCTCTGCAATCTGCTAATGAAAATCTTGTATGCGGCTGGAGGGATTGGAAGGTGA
The DNA here is from genome assembly GCA_013389945.1 of Fregata magnificens. Classification (NCBI taxonomy): domain Eukaryota; kingdom Metazoa; phylum Chordata; class Aves; order Suliformes; family Fregatidae; genus Fregata; species Fregata magnificens. Next base: position 46,653 of record WAAD01005327.1, read on the forward strand.
GGGTTGCCTCTGCCTAACGCCAGGACTGCTTCTGGAAAAGGCAGGACTCTTTTTTTTTTTTTTTTTTTTTTTTTTTTTTTTTTATCTTGCGAGTGCAAAGTACAAGGGCTTGTTTCCTGCAGTAGTCTATTGTGTTGCTTAGATGAGAGATCCTCATTCCTGGTGCTGCTTTAGCTGAGAAAATTAGGCTGAGAAACAAATGTTTCTTGTGGAGGTGGGTTTTTTAATCTTAGAAAGTGAAGCAAATAGACTAGTGCTGCTCCGCCTGGGAAGGGGACAGCTGGGAGGAGAGAGGTCTAGGTTGCGAATGGGATGAAAAAGGGAAATGAGTAGAATTGTTTGTTTTGTATTTAAATGTAAAGGCGAGGAAATACCAAATGAAATCAGTGTTAAAACAAAGAGAAGGAAGTAGACTTACCACTCATTCACATTGTGAGGACGTGACGACTGCCACAGGATTTTGCAAGGGGCAAAATCGTAAGAGTTCAAAAAGGCAAATCCGCACAAGAAGTGTTCATCGGGGGTGTGAACCAGGACAGTCCAAAGCGAAGCTCCTGCTGGAAAGCCACCCGCTGCTGGCCATCAGATCCTGGGGGGCAGCTTGCTGGGCTCTTGCTTTGCTCCCGATGCGCTTTGCCTTTGCTTAGGCCGGTGGGAAGCAGGATTCCCTGTTCACTGCGCTGAGCTGGTGGCACGGTGCACAAGGTGTTTAGCACTCTGGCTACCTGGTGCCTTTTCCTGGGTACTCCCACCGCGCTGGGGCCATCCTTCCTCCAGTTCCCCACCTGGTTTTACATTCACAGGGTTGCAGGAGTGCTGAGAAGCCCCAGGTGGGCGGTGAGGGTGTGCTGCTTGGACTAGCAGAGGGTGGCATCTGCCCTGAAAGCCTTTGGGTGAAGCAGGTGGAGAGGAAGGACTAGAGGAAATGAGTTGGGGAGTGCCAGGAGGGAAGAGGATGGCAAAGCCCTGATCTCTTGCTCCTCACCCTGTGGAAGTGCACAGTATTTCTGCTAGTGCTAGTCTGCCTGTTCATAAAAGCGCACCAAGTCCCGCAGTAAAATATTGTCTCTGATCTCCTGCCCTGTGCCCTGAGGCTGCTGAGCCTTGCCAGACCTGAAGCATGTAGCTCTGTGCCGCTGTGAGAGGGTGGTTTGCGACAGGTCCCCTTCCAAGGCGTATTTCTGTGGCCCTGCATGGGTCTGGTATCACAACATGGGCATTCCCAGAATTGAGAGAAGAAGAGAGCCTGAGATCGCAGAGCCTGTCCCCAGCTGTGCCAACGCCATGCAGAGCGGCTGGGATCCTAACAGGAGACCGAAGCTCACTTGCTTGAGCCTCTGCCCCCATCAGAGGCAGCCAGCTTACAAAGAGGGTGCAGTGAGTACTGAGGATGGTCTATCCCCAGTCAGGTTTTTTTTTGGGTGGTTTTGTTCCTGCTCATCAGTGTTATTGCCATGAACTGCAGCTCCTTTGGCAGTCACGTGCGGCACAACTGGCGGGTCTGCGGGGGGGATGCAGTGGGAAGCGCCCAGCTCCTGGGCAGAGCTCCAGTTTCAGGCTCTGCCTGGGGCGCTTGTGCCTTCGGTGGCGGGTGGGGAGAGCCCCGGGGGCTGGTAGGTGCCCTGCTCTGTGCTGCAGCACTCTGCAGCTTGGCTAGGCCAGGGGGGCTTGTGACTTTTTAAGACCCAGACCTGGTTTCTTCCAGGATCCAAAATTTAGAGTCCTCAGAGTTCAGAGGAACCTGTTGGTGCCAGGCTTTGCTGGGTTTGACACTCACTGTGTCTGTTTTGCAACTCTTTGAAAGCTTTCTACACGAGCAAGTACGGCTACAAGATGTGTCTGCGTGTTTACCTGAATGGGGATGGCACCGGGCGTGGGACCCATCTGTCCCTGTTCTTTGTGGTGATGAAAGGACCCAATGATGCCCTTCTGCGGTGGCCCTTCAACCAGAAGGTAGGTTTGGGACAAAGCTACTGTGCCCAGCAACATGCCTCTCTAGTTTTGCACCCACTTGGGCTTCTGGGCGCCATCAGCCTGGCCTACTTAGCAAGCAGAAGAAGGAAGGACTTTGATATGTCGGCCACCCTGGGGATTCCCCAGTCGTGCTGAAAGCACCGAGCGTGCTACAGGGCACGGGCACGAAACGGCAGATGCTGCAGCAGGAGAGCAGCAGCGTGTTTGGAAAGTGAGCAGAGCCTCTGCATGAATTTGGGGCGAGGGAAGGTTGTCATGGCCTTGGTACTCAGGGTGAAGCTGATGCTCACTTGGTGTCAGAAGCTCAGATTGCAGTTCCTAGACTTGCAGGTTTGCGAAACACTTCAAGGCTGAGTGGGCAAAGTACTGACGGAGAGAGAGGGGCTGCCTTCTTTCGCAAGGGGACAGCAACCCTGTGACTTAATGAAGTACCTGTGTGGGGTATTGGTGTTGGGAGCGAATGCCATTCCAGCCAGTTGTAGGTTTTCAGTCGGTGTGAGCCCTGTGCTGCCACACAGAAGTTTCCAGTGACAGGGCAGGATGTGGGAAGGTTTCTGCAGAATGTCACCGAGGTGACGTTCTCCACTGACCCTGCTCACAGGCGTTTCTCAGATTTGTAGGCGCGTGATGTGGCTATGATTGCACTGGTACTTGCACATTTCACAGGCTTCAAGTGAGCAGGTCACCGGCCTGGGTTTCCCTGTGCTTTTTATTCAGCCGCTCTTGTACATTTTCATGTTTCCCCACAGGTAACCCTGATGCTCCTGGATCAGAACAACCGGGAGCACATCATCGATGCCTTCCGACCTGACGTGACATCCTCCTCCTTCCAGCGACCCATCACAGAAATGAACATTGCCAGTGGCTGTCCGCTGTTCTGCCCTGTCTCCGTGATGGAAGCCAAGAACTCCTACGTGCGTGATGACGCCATCTTTATTAAAGCCATCGTTGATCTCACGGGCCTCTAACCCTCCTCACCTCCAGGAGCAGTGAACACAGAGCCAGCCCCGAGTGGGGCATCCCCCTCTTGCGCTGCACTTCAGGCGGGTCTCAGAGCGAGGAGGGGGCAAAAAGCGGAAGGGGAAAAGCCCTTCCCAAAAAGGGACCTTCGCTCTGAGTGGAAACGAGGTGTCTGAGGGGAACCCTCTTCCCTGGTGTCAGACCTTCCCTGAGAAGAGGTTTGGGTGGACGTTCACAGTCTGCAGGGTACAAGATGATCTCCTGCAGGGACTTGGGTGTCTGAACTGACGCTGTCTGGGCTCCCAGTGGAAACCAGTGCAGCTCTTGCTCTACCAGTTTAGTGCACAGCCTCAGTGCTCTGTAGTAAAACAAGGGTTTGGCCTGCCTGAGCACCACCTCGTGTGGATGTTTGGCTCAGCCGTCTAGGATTTTCTTCAGAGGTCTCCGTGTTCCTGGAAGTTTTGTGTGCTGCAGGGGTGCTGTTGCTCTGCGCTGCTGGCTGGTCTGCGCCTTGGTGGACGGGAAGGGTGTGTGGCAGGCTCAGTGAGAGCGGGGCGAGAGAGGTGCCAACTGGTTTGCTGCTGTTTTGGTGCCATCGGTGTCTGCAGAGAGGGGTGCTGAACCGAGCTGTGCAGCAGGCGGGGGAGGAGTACCCCGCATCTGGCCCTCGCTGTGTGTTGATGGGTGGTTTGTGCTCTGAGCAGCGTGCTGGGAGCGTGGGATGGGGCAGGCAGTGCCTGCTGCCTGGGAGGGAGCGTGGGGCAGCACATGGGATGCCCGTAGTGAGAGAGAAGCAAATCTCCCCTGTTGACTGCCCGTCGTGTCCTGGGAGAGGAGGGTGACGCAGGGCTTGGTGCACGACTTCAGCCCCCTGAACCCTGGGAGCCCCAGGCGGGTTTTTAGCCAGACCCTGCCATTCTCTGCCTGCCTGCACCTGAGCAGCGGTGGGCAGGACGGTGGCAGTGCTGGAAGCTGTCTTTACACACACACAGATGCTCCTGAGCTGGCTTTCGGCCCCATCACGGGGCAGCTGCAGCATCGCAGATGCACCAGCCTTCCCAGGGCCCTCTCCAGCTCCGCTGCCGTCTGCACCTGTGCTGCCATCCATCTGCACAGGCACTCTCACCTCTGCGGCTGCGGTGCTGATGGACACGGCACCTCTCTTGTCCGCCTGTGGTGGGCAGCTGCTGGCCAGCCTCTGCCCTCCCCAGCTGCCTGCCTTGCCCACCAGCAGCAGCTTTTCCCTGTCCTTCCCTCGGTTCTGGGAGCAGCGTGCCTGGTGCTTCCTGGTCATTGCACGCTGGAGCGCTCTCTCTGCTTGGCCCCTCATTAAGCCTGCAGCCACCTGAGTAGGACCTGGGATCGCTGGAGAAGTCCCCGAGTGAAGCTTGCTGTCCCCCTTTTGTTCCTGGGCTCCTAGCACCACTCCCTTCTGGGCAGCAAGTGTTCAGCACCTGGGAAAAGTTCTCCGTGTTTGCGAAGAAACTGCTGCTCCGTCGTGGCTGGCTGGTCCCTCTGGAGTTGTTTTGTTGTGGCCATGAGTAACTCCGGACGGGCAGTTAGCCAGGCTGAACTCTTGAGGCTTTGCTGCCTTCTCTGCCTGTGCTTCCCTCCCCGTGTCCGAATGTGCCCCAGGAGATGGTTTGTTGGTCACAGGAGCCGGCTTCTGGCTTCATCTTGCAATAATAGTCCAGGGCCCTGTCGAGCTGCTGTGCTGCTCCTCTGGCTGGGGGCCAGTGAGGCTGGAGAGTGGTCACCCTCTTCTTGCTCGTGGCCGCCATGGATCACCCTTGGCTGGGAGCGGCGGCCACTGTTGGCGAGCCCAGGGGACGTGAGGCTGGGGTGGAGGAAGGCCTGAAGCCCCTCTCTGCCGGCAGCGCCCTGCCTGGCACCCAGCCCTGCCCTGATGGACGCAGAGCCCACCCTGCTTGTGGTCTGCTTCCACCTCTGCTCCGGCATGGCCACACGGCCACCCCGGTGCGGCCAGGGACGCTGTCAGTGGAGACGAGCTGTGCCCCAGGTGGGGCCTGGGGAGCCCTGCCAGGGCTGGCTGTCCCCCCCGCTCCCTGCGTGGTGGCACTGCCCTGACGGCGGGCTCCTGGGGTGGTTTGGGGTGTCCCTGCTGCCTGGGGAGCTCAGGGGGTGCCTGGTGCCTGATGTCCTTCTCCAGGCTGGTGTGGAGCTGAGCTGGACCCTGATCCAAGCTGAACCTCCTGCACCCTCGGGTGCTGCGCTGGCCAGGGGGCTCTTCCTGCCTGTGGACGGGTGCTGGGACAACCTTTGAGCCCCTCTTTGAAGTCTCTGTGTGGATCTTATCATACCTGTTGTGTGCAAAGGCTGTGGCTGGGGGCAGACTCTGCTGTTTCAGCAGAAGCAGGGGGACGGGAGGCTGTGCAGGTGCGGCCGGGGTCGGTGTGGCAGCCATGGGTGAGCCAGGGGTGCCGGTCAGGCAGGGTGGCTGCAGTGGTGTGGGCTGGGAAACCTCCGGGCAGGGCTGCTGTGACTCTCTGAAAAGGCGCGAGTCCCGGTACAGGCAGGGGCCTGCCCGTTTCTTCCCAAGGCCAGATGGTCAGTGGGTGTGTGTCCACCTGGAGCAGAGGGGGGCTGGGCCGCTGCCTGCACCCTGCCTTGCCGCTGCCTCCCCCAGGGCCCTCAGCTCTTCTCGGAGGTGAGAGAGGAGTGGCAGGACCCTTCCTTTGTGCAAGCCCCCTTCCAGCCTGTCCCGAGCAATGGAACAAGCCGTGTCGCCACTCTCACCCTGTTGCCTTAGGAGAAAAAAAAAAAGCCTAGCAAAGCCTGAGCCCTGCTCCCACCCGCCGCAGCTCTCCAGGGCCAGGCCCAAGGGAGGCTCCCAGCCCTGAAGAGGCTGGGAAAGGCCTGGAAAGGGGGAGGAAAATCAGCTCTGCTCATTTAGTGGTTGGGAATTAAGTGTATTATATGGGGGGGAAGCTTGGTCTGAGTTGATGTGACTGTCTTTGCTCTTGTGATGCTGGACACCCGCTGCCTGCAGCAGGGCCAGGTGGCTCTGGCCAAGAAGTGCCGGGGGATGCCTGTGGAGACGCTGGCTCAGCTCGGGGGGTTGGCGCTGGGCTGTTTCGGGGGGTGGGTGCTGGTCTTCCTGCCCCAGCAGGTGCCTGGAAGGTAGGTGGGAGAGTCTGTGCTGCGAGCCTGCAGAGGGGCCACCGGGGCTGTGCTGCTGTTGGGGAGGGGCATGGCAGGGGTACGGCACAGCAGGCGAGCCCCTGTGACGGAAGCTTTTGCTTTGCCGCGGTGTTTCCCTTCTCTCACCGCGTGGCTGAGGAGTGGCAGACCTGGTGCTGACAATTCTGTCTGGTCTTTTTTCATTTTTTAGCAGCTCTGGAGCTTGCAGCGGTAATTGAAGTGCATGTCCCTTGCAGCAGCCTGTGTGCTGCAGGCAAGGGTACGGTACCTTCGTGGGCGCAGCTCTGTCAGCCTGGCTGGCACGCAGACACTTGGTACAAGCCACCACTGGATTTTTGTGGGGGTTTTTTTTCTTTTTTTTTCCCTTTTGACCACAGCTATCAGAGAACACCCATCTCAGCCTGGCACTGTGAAGTAAGTTTTTTTTCCTTGCCAATGTAGTATGGTCAAAACCACTAATAAAAGCCGTTGGAAGACCATTGGTTTTGTGCAATCCATGGGATGCTGGGGCTCCAGCACTGCACAGGGTGGAAGAGGAGCAGGGGCAGGATCACCTTGGGGTGGGGATGGGTGGTTCTGTGCTGGTCAGTGTCTGTTAGTGCTTGGAAAAACTATAAACCAAGGAGGGACAGAGAGAAGCCAGGATGCTCTAGCCCCTGGACTGTCCTGGACCCTGCAGCACTCAGCCTTGGCAGAGAAGAGCTTTCCCAAGGCTGCCATGAACTGCTGCTCCCTTTCCCCAGGGTTGTCCCATCCTCTTCCCTGAGGGCAAAGAAAATTCAGGCAATTCTCTGCCTCTCTCCTCTTCTCCTGTTGTTTCACAGCTTTCTGCCTGCACTCCACAGCCCAGGGCAGGTTAACTCCAAGTTGGTCAGCTACTTCTGCAGTGGCACACTTCTGGCCTCAGCTCTGCTTCAGTAGAACAGCACATGGAAAAACAAACAACTCACATTGCAGAGATGCTTTAGCAGAATATTTATTCAATGCCATAGTGAAGAGCGAAACTCAGTACAAACATAAACCCTCAGTGCCTTGCTCACTGCTACACCGAGCCAAGGGAGGACAGACTTCACACTCATGGGCGAGGAGGGAGGAAGGTAGAGGCTGTTCCTTTGCTGTGTGACAGGACAGAGAGCTGGATGTGGATCCTGTGAGCACACACACGAAGGACTCCCTTGTTTCTGGAAGTCCTATGATGACAGAAAACCTGAGTACAGGGGTTTTGGATAAAGCCATGGACACCTGCTGTGGCACAGCAGAATGAGGGCACAAACCCTCCTGCCAAGGGCCACAGGAGCTCTTAAAGCCATCAGTGCATATCAAGACAGTATTTGCTGCCTCTGTTAAGTCTATTTGCAACCCAGGGCTGTGAGTGGCACAGACAACTGCCGCTGGTGCTCCCAGGGGAGTCCCGAAATGCCTCCCCCAGCCCCTGGCTGGGACACGGCTCTTTTCCAGACGCAGCCCAGAGCCCAGCTCCCAGGAGCGACTGCAGCTCCTGGAGTCAACGCCGGCCCCAGCCATCTAGGCCAAGTCAAGAGTAGGAGCATAATTTTAGGCTCTTTCTTACATTTGGGTACCTGCTGGAGGGAGAAAAGCTTCAGGGACAGACAAAGACTAAACACCACTGAGTTCGTAATCACTTCAAGTGAGCCAGCTCCACTCTCAGAGGGGTCCCCAGGAGGAGCTGATCACCGAACCCACAGCATGTCAGCCCTGGTGGAAGGAAGATTATTCAGCTGTCACTTCAGGCAGAGGAGGGCTGCGCTCCCCCGGTCACCTGTGGGTGAATACCTGCAGCCACCCGTGGGTGCCTACACCTATTCACGGAGAACATACCAAGAGAACCTAAAGTGCCACGACTTGAGTAGCGTGGGAGGGAGGTGACCACGAGACCCACCAGCCATCCTCACGGCTGCCCCCTTGGGAAGGGACAGCAGATCCCCTAGAATAAATACATTACCAATGCCATAGCTTATTTAAGTGCTGCTTAGCGGAGGAAGACAGAGGCAAAGCCAGCACCATGTTGCCACCAGCCCTCCCCACTCTCAAGTTTGGAAACTGGCGATACCAACACATAGTTGCTAACAGAAGGCGTCGATAGGGCACTGGCTGCGTCCCCGGGGTCCGCACGAGACGCCAGCCAGGCCCCCCCAGCCCTGCCTGCCCCCCGCCCTCTCACTGCCCTCCAGGGCCAAGACACCATGTGGGAGGAGGCACTCAGCATTACCCAGCAGCCAGACAAGTTGCCCATGGAGGTTTGGGACAAACAAACATTAATAAAACTACTATATTAAAAGAGTCCTGCAGTAAGGCAGCACAGCACTGTACTGTGGCTTCTGCCAAGTGCTCTGCAGCCAGTAGCTCTCAGCGAGGTCAGCCACGTCCCAGGCTCGCACAGTACAAATGCTGGAGACGTGCCTCAGTCTGTTCTCGGAGACCAAAGCTCACCTAGAGAGAGCTGTGACCAAGTAGCAGCGTTTGTGAGAAGCTGTGGGGAGCCTACCCTGCAGTGACCAGCTCGGGCTCCTGCCCGCCAGGCCCAGGAACGGGCCCTCGGCTCTTACGTTCTGTCTTTGAAGCAGATGCTCCGACGAGGAAGCAATTCCCACTACTGGGGTCCCTCCTGACTCAGCGGATGGGATTCACGTGCCCAGAGCTCGTCTCTGTTGTGCAGGGCTCAAAGCTCTGCAAGCTCCAGAGGAGGTGGCTGCAGTGAGGAAGCTGCAGGAGCAGGTATACCTGGGTTCAGCTTTTCTGGTTCATGAGCCAGGAGAAGAGCAGTTTCCTGGGCCTGGGCTTCCTGGCCTGCTGGACGCGCACCGCGCGAGGGGAGCGCCAGACCTTGATGGTGGTGTCATCGCTGGCTGTCAGGAGCAGCTCCTGCTCCACCGGGCTGAACGCCACCGAGTTGACCACATTGTCATGCTGCAGTTTGGCCAGGCAGATGTTATAGTGCCGGTCCCAGATGTAGCCGTGGCGATCCTCTGCCCCACTGCGGCGGACAAGACACCGGTAAGGACCTTGCCGCAGCAGCCCCCGTAACCTGCCCCTCTCAACCCCCTTTCTTCCGCACAGACGGAGGCAGAGGGTGCCCCAGCCTGGCCCCAGCCTCCATCTGCAGCCCCATCACCCGTGAGCTTCAACCTGAGCAAGCCAGCTCCCTCTGGGATCCAGAGGCTGTTTGAAGTGCCCCTTCAACCCGCCCCACAGCACCTGCTGCCTGCAGCCCTCAAGAAGGGCATTTGCCACCCACTGCCAAACACACCACAGCTCAAAATTTCCCCATTCCTCACCGATTTCACAACAGGACCAGGGCGGATAGCGTTTATCAGCACCCTCTGATTCAGTCCCTCCGCTCTTTACAAACCTCCCGTTTCCTGCTCCGCTCACAACACCCAGGAGTTTCCAGCAAGTGGACCAGCCCTGCTTGCACACGCCATCTCGTAGCGACAGCCCCAAGGCCCTCCCGGACGCAGGGTCGGGATCCTGCCCACCCCCATCACCACACACCTTGCTACAAAGTCCCTGCTGACATCCAGGAAGATGAAGAAGCACTCCTCGTTGGGCGTGTAGGCCCGATGCGCGCGGAGGGCTCTTTTCACCTCCTTCATTGTCTTCAGGTCGAACACGTGCAGATCGATCTCCTCGGCGATGGGGGGCGGCTGCATCGGGTTGGAGATGACGCAGTCCCGAGGCCAGGCACGGCTGTTCACGTACAGGTACCTTGGGGAGGGGAGCAGAGGGGTTACCCTGCACCTCGCCGCATGCGACGAAGGTCACAGAGCCCCAGCTGTAAATGCACAGCACAGTCAGGGAGGGCAGGGACTGAGCAGTTTCTCTGGTCTTTAGCAAACCTGCAGCTCTGCTCACTAAAATCCAGGCTGAAACACAGGAACACATTGCTGAACCACTTTCTGCCCCATTTGGAAAGGAAAGGGCCACCACAATTGCGAAGGTGGGCCCTAGGGACTAGGTCGAGCCTCCTTAATCCCATTAAAACCAGCTTTAAGGATGGTGGTGTATTGATCTGCTTCAGGAACAAGACACATTGGTGTGGGCAGCTCCTTCACTCTTACAAGGCTCCTCGCCTGACCCTATCCTGAACCAGGCTCAGCAGCACAGAGGGAGGAAAGCATCCCTGCCGAGATCTGGGGAGATGCTGAGGCCATGACACGTGCCATCAGCACTAGGACATACATGGGATGTGAAAGAGCAGAGTAGCCTATGCAGGCACCCTGCTCCATCCACTAGTCATTTCTTCTGCTGTTCACCCCACAACACCTCCAAGCAGCTGCCGCCCACCCCCTGCAGTGTTTGAGGCCAGCACTGCCGCCCCGCCACGCTCACCTGTGGTCAGGGGAGAGGCCCATGCCGATGATGTGCCCGTGGATGTCGATGACGTGATCCAGTGAGTCGAAGAACTCATCCGAGCGCCTCTCCTCCCCAAGCACCGGCCCGGCAGTCGTCATCTGATGGGGCAGGATCCTTTTAATCCCTTGGGGACAGAAAGCAGAATCAGGCGGTTCTGCAGGCTGCTGCCAGCAGACAGCGGGGCTGGTGGAAGTCCCCAGGCTTCAAGAAGGGGCTTCCCTTAGTGCTGCTAAGAAAGGAGAACTGGCTGGCTGGCTGAGGACCGGGACAGGGCTGCTGTCCCTGCCAGGCTCCTCCAAGCTCTCTCAAGCGGTGCTTTTGGCCAGGACGCTGCCCGTAAGTGACATGCTGGCACATTCAACCCCAGCCAGGGAGATGCCCAGCCTCTGGCTGCCAACCCGGCTGGTGCAGTTGCACCTCGCTCCAAGCCCAGCCCGCAGCGTGCTCTGAAGCGCAAGGAAGCTGCACTGGCCCAGGAGACACTCTGGTTGCAGAAAGGTTTTTCTCCTAAATGAATCCTTGGGCTGGGCCCATTTCCTGCAATATCCAGCCTGGAGAAGACCCAGCGGACGCACTGGCTGTGGCAGGGCTTTCCCCTGCTGCCGGCAAGCGTAGGTGAGAGTCAGGCCCAGAAAGCTCCAAGAACAGGGGTTTAAACCCAAATTGGGCTCAAGTGCTTTACAGCTTTTGAACTTCCTGACTAAGGGAGACACATGCTATGGGTCAACCCCTCTCCCCTTCCAGCTCTAGACAGAGGTCCCAAACACAAACCATCCAAAACGGCTTCCTGGAGGACTCCTATGAGCCTCAGCAGCTCTTGGGCACACATGGGCTTAATCCTCAGCGGGTCCAAGAGGAGCTGGAAGATGGCCCATCCCATCGCCCCTCTGAGGGAATCACTGCCAAACACCCTTGACTTTAGCCCTCTCTCGCAGACTGACAAGGTAGGGGTGACACCACGCTGCACCTCAAGTCCGAGGCCCTTCACAACATCACTGCATCTGAACCTGGGCAGCTCAGGACCTCCGCTCTTCCACCTAACTGCCATTGCTCACCAGCATCTTCATCCTCATTTCCACAGCACCACATTCCCCATTCCAAACTCAGCTACGTGGCCCCCATACGCATAAGCCAGCAGAACAGGCGGCTTTGCCCATGACTCAAGCCTGCCACTAGCACAAGGGAGACGGGAGCTCAAAGGAAACTCCTGCAGAAGTGCTTGCGTGCCACAGATCAGGCAAGATAGTGCCGATGCCCAGCAGCTGGGAGCGCGGCACCCATCAGCAGCTCCAGCCCAGCAGCCTGGCCAGAGATGAGCACAACAGCAAGCTCTTTCAAGTACCAGCTCCTTGGGGGCAGACAGCAGACGCACAAAGGCCGGTTTGACACACAAACCGATGGGCAAACATAACATTTTGCAGTGACTCATGGCTGGGAGAGGAGCCGAGCCAGGGTTCGTCCCTCCGAACAGCCAGTCTGTGCCGCGGGCACTGGCTGTTGGCCAGGGAGTCACTGGAGTTCAAAGGCACCAAAACCCACGGCCCTGGGAGGCTGCACTGAGAGTTGGCGGAGTCCAAAGGCAGGCGCTGCCTCTGTGCTATGCTTTGCCTTCACTTGCTGCAGGGCCTGGCCTGCGAGGCAGCGTTTGCTCAGCCCAACAGATCGAGATGCAGCGCTGCTTACAGGGCTGAGTCAGGGCAGACCACCCACCACACGTCTGGGGGCAGGCCAAGGTCCACCACGTCTGTCTGCAGACCTGGCCATGGACAGGAGCACAGAGCACAGCTACACTCAGTCCAGGTCACATTCCTAACTTAGGTGGGCAAAGACCAAGTGTCTCTTCTCCACGTTGCCTACAGCTTTGGAAGCTGCCTTTCCCTGCCTTACTGGGCTGTACCGGTGCAGGACCAAGTAACACGAAGGTTAGAAGAGCCTGCAGCGGTAAAGCAAGGCTGTAATTGTGCAAGCAGGAGAAGGAACTGAAACTGTCTGGCTTTACAGAAGAGTCTTCTTGCCTGGAAGCAGCTCTCCTTCCCTCCCCACATTTCTACCGATCTGTCTCGTCCTTTCCACTGAACTTCTCTGCTAGCTTTAGGGGCTTTTGGAGAAGCAGCCAGACTACCTTTTTCTGCTCATCACTGCATCAATTTCCTATAAATTCAGACTCTGCTAGTCCCAGTGCCTGAACAAGAGAGCCCCAGATGAGCAAGGGAAGTCCTAACCCAGAAAAAGGTCACCGGCAGCGCCATTGCCTGGCTTGTGCTGCAACTACAGTGCCTTGTACCCCACTGAGCAAGGGGGCTGAGTGCCAGCAAGCTGCCTGGGATCAGCTTGCCATGGAAACACCCACTGGAGCAGCTAATAACCCACCGTGAAGTCTCTTCAGTACCGAAACAGAGGTGCCCAAGTGTCTTGCTGAGGCTGAAAGGCCACGCGATACAGGGTGATCACACACCGGGCAGTGGGGGAGGCAGGCGAGGCACAGGGGCAAGCGGGGCTCTGGCTCCCAGAGCTGAGGAGCACTGCGCAAGCAACACGCACGTGAACTCCAAGCTGCTCAAACTAGTCTTGCCCTGATGCCCTCTCCAGCCCCACAAGACAACAGGACTGAGGCCCTTCCACACGCTATCAGAGCGATCGCTGCCCTTCACATCCACCCGCTTGTGTGCGACTCATGGCTGATGTCCTTAAGTCAGGAGTTCCTTCTTGATCTTCTGCTCAGCCCTCACCACAACTTTCTTGTTTGGCCATGTGTCAAGCCTGGTAGCAACAAAACAACGCTCAGGCAAGCGCTTGCAGGGTGCAACCCCCTTCAGTGACTGGGGGCATCTCAAAAGCCTCCCACACCAAGAATCCAGCAGGTAAAACTGCAACTCACCACACATAGGCAGCAAATAAAACAGGTCTTTTCCAGATTCAAATTCAGAGCATAGCTGCAGCCCACACCCCCAGGGAGGCTGGCGTGCCCTGGGCTCAGACCACAGCCTTACCTATCTGGTGCGGGGAGTAGGTGAGGCATCCTGTGGTGAAGATTAAGTATTTTGTCTTGCTGTTGCTGTCCGTGGAGAGCAGGTTCAGTTCAGGCGGTTTAGTTCTGTTGCGTACGAACAGCTCAGCCACTTTCGTCTCCAACTCTGTCTCAGTCATGGCAGGCCTCACGCGGCCCTCCATGATATCATCAAAGAACTGCTGCAGCCCATCCTCTGCTGTCACACCCCCTTCATCTGGCAATTCCTGTACTGCTGGCTCCGGAGTCTGCTTGGGCTTGGCCTCCTCTTCCTCGCTGTCACTGCCAAGATCAAAGACTGGGCAGGTGGAGGTGGAGGAAGCAGCTAGCTGCTCCTCATAGTCCAGGAGCAGGTCCGGGGAATCGTACCGGCTGCAGTCAGCCACCATCACGGTCCGGATAGTGCTGGCATTCAGGTTCTGAATTTTGAACAGTCTCTTCACTACGTTCACATTCTCAGACTCTATGCCCTGCAAGCAAAGGGGAGAAGTAAGCAGGAACCATCTCATGTCACTCCTACAGCTCAAACCAAGACCCACCTGCCCAGACCTTGAGCCGGCACAGCAGACACCAGCCACGCACCAACCTCTCTTTGCACTGCTGTATGGAGCACTGACCATGAGAACTGGCCCAAGAGGCCAGCCAGCTTTGTTGCGCTCCTTCCTATCTTGGGGGTGGGCACACCGACAGAAAAAGCTCCTGCAGTCAGACAACAGCGGAGCTGGGAAACACAGAGGCTGGGCAGCCTTGCTGCCTGAGGTCGTTAGCTGGTGCTGCTCGGCGCTTTACAAGAATTTCAGGGACAGGCCTCTGCGATAAACATAGGTGCAATGTGAAGTGCCATTCCCCTGGCCTACAAGCAGCAGAGGTGGAGGACCTCCATGCTCCTGGGCTTCGCCTGTACCCCTCAGCCGGACCAGCCTGGTTATCTGCTCACAGACACAAGCAGCAGGTCTCTTCCTGCCTAACTGCTCTGGCAGTCTGCAGCCACACTTCAACACCCCCTGTCAAAGTGGGCAAGGTCCTTCCTCGCCTCTTGGAGAGGGAAGAGTTAATGCTGTCATGCCAGCACAGCACAGAGATGTGGTTATGGGAAAGGCTCTCTGCTACCAGAGGATTTCACCTGGGGCCAGCATCAGCATTCATGTTAAAAAACACAAAATGCCAGGATGTGCACCTGTGACGTTGAGACAGATGCAAAACATGAGAGGAACACGTCCGAGCAGCACAAGTGTCAGAGAATGAACAAGCAGTAAATGAGCAGTCTAAGGCCAGCGCACACTGACCTCCAGGTCTCATCACAGCATAAGAGACAGCACCTGGCCCACAGAAGCGTCAGCAAGCACAGGCAGGGCCGAGCTCAGCCTCTCAGCTGCCTCCAGCTCCCGGGAACAATGCACTGAGCTGCCAAGTGGGAGAATGGCCATTGCTCAGGTACATGCCAGCCTGCAGCTGTCCCAGGCCCAGCTTCATACTATCAAGGACCTCAGCAACTCTGCTGAGGTTCAACCACTCTCCTGTTGAGCAACGCATGCTCTAGGGCACTGCAGTCAAATCCTCATCCCAATTAATGGGGCAGGAGTTAATGGAAGCGGTAGAGTTGGAATATTGCAATGGCTACCACAACACCAAGCGTGGAGAAACCTCACGCAAGGGTTGCCTCAAGCTCAAGATCCTGAGGGCAAGTCAGAGAAGACAAGCAGGGAGGACGGGAGGACTGGGCCATTCTTCCCTGCTCACACCTCCTCCGCAGCCTTTCCTCCCCCAGGAGCCAGCAGGAAGCTGCACTGCCTGTGGAGCTGGAACAAAGGCACCTCACCTGGAAAGCATTGTTCAGCCACAGCACAGAACAGGAGGTTATACGCCCAATCCGATGCAGATTGCCAGATATCAAGTTGGTTTCATTCAGCCAGCAGCCAAACACATCATAGGGTTTATTCCTCACCCTGGAAAGCAGCGTGAAGTTCTCTGGAAGGGAGGGGAAACACGAACGTGAGGCAACGGCTCCCAGCAAGGGCTCTGGAGAAACGGTGGCAGAAGACATGGCAAGTGGACTCAAGTCTCCGCAGGAGGGGCACTGATGCGGCACCTCCACCGCAAGCTGAGCAGACACTGCCCGACCACCGTCCAGCTTCCAGTCACTACTATGGAGATAGATTATTTTTGTCTTCTACAGAGATGTGTGGGGAGAGCATGCACAAGGGAAACCAAAATAAAAGGGCAGCCAGATGGAGCCAGACCAGAGAGCAATCTAACCTCACAGCCTTTCTCCAAGCGTGGCCCAAAGCAGACACCCCAAGGACAAGAACAAGTCAAACACGTACAGAACTTCTTCGCTCCCACCCCTGGGGCTCAGGGCCTTTCTGAGCAAGACAGCTGTGCATTTAGCAGCATTCCTCAAGTTTTGGCACAGTGAGACCGTAGCACAGAGACGGTGAGAGAGAACGCAGTCGGGATAAGCGAGTTTCACAGAACTGCAGCAGAAGAGGTGAAGCAGACCCGGATGAATGCGCCTCAGAAAGCCACGTGAGACCTCAGGGTGGGACTAGCACCACTTGAGTCAGAAATGGTGGCTTCAAGACAACAGGTAACGTGGATAACTCTTGCCTTGCCTAGACTGTCACTTAGAACAGAAGTTAAGCGAGAATAAATACATGCCCCACTGCATTTAGGTGATGACATGGTGACCTGAGCAGAGTTAAGGCTATCTGGAAGGTTTACCCTATGAAACTACGATTAGGACCCCTTTGCACAGATGGTGGAAGGCAGGACAAGCAGAGGTCAAGGCCACCGCACACCCAAAGGGGAAAGGAACCCCAGCACCCACTGTTTCACACCTCCCAGGAAGCCCCAGTGAAGGCGAGGGCAGTATTTACCCATGCTGATTACGGCAATCTCTCCTGACGAGGAGTTGTGAGGCCCCACAAAGACACCCGACACCAGAAGGAGGGAGTCATCGGCATTGAACTGGGAGAACTGTGTGTAGCTCCAGTTGTACGGCCTCATGTTGGAGCTGTGCTGCAGGGAGATGTCCAACTCATTGCTCCAGATCTATAGAGAGATGGACAAACAATCACGAAGCTGTTGAGAAGCCTGAGAGCGGTTCCACATTATCTGTTCTGCCAGTACTCACCAGGACAAGGAAAAAAAAAAAAAAAAAAGAAATCAAAGACCCTATTTAACTGCCTCCCAGTCGCGATTTCCCTGTCAATTCCCCTGACAGAAAACGGCCAATAGCTTTGGAGAACGGTTAAATGCAGGACTGCTTCTCCATCAGCCAGCAGAGAAGGTGTTCAGGCAGTGAATGGTACTGTCACAGCTGGATTTTCCAGCATGTTCAGAGAGATTTCTCCGAAGACAACCACTCACGCGAGACAACTTCTGCAGTGGACCATTATCTCCACAGTCTTTGTTAGACCCACGGCACAACAGGACTGATTTGCATCTAGAAAGCAGCCAGAGCCAGGAAGGCACCTCGGCCACCTTCATGCAGGCTGGACCTGGAATCCACAGCCCTCAAGGCTACATTTGCAAGAGTCATTAGTTCTGCGGCTTTGAGAACAACTCAACATCTGCAGGAACCGGCCTAAGTCCAGGGACACCTGCTCAAACCTCTCCTCTCCACAGGCTTCCTAAAGGCTGGTCTCGCAGCTAAGCCCCGCTAGTTCAAAGCTGGAAGGGTTGCACAGGGGGGGCTGCCACTTTACCTTGACAGTACAGTCTTTGGAGCACGATGCAAACAAACAGCCAGAGTGGGAGAAGCTGAGGTGCAAAACCTGGTCATTGTGCTCCTTCAGGGCCTGCACTTCCACGCAAGGGATGGTGTCATAGAGCCTCTGGAACTCGTCATACCAGGAGACAGCAGCTGTAACACACCAGCAGGGACACGGGACAGCAATGTAAGTGGAGGCAAGTGGCAGACCTGAGCTAAACATGGCAGCTGCAAAATCAGTCTTTAATAAAGTGCAGTCTTGACTGCTGCTAGCGATGCCAGGACCTCTGCTGGGGCCACCACCCTTACAGCTTCAGCCAAGTTAGCAGGGCTTAACGTTTTTCTCAGTAGCTTCTCCACTCCCACACACAAAAAAATCTTTTCTTCCAGTAAGCACACAACTCCGCGCTGTACCGTTACTTTCTAAACCAGTACAGCCACTGCAAGAAACATCCAGTGCATAGCTATCTAACAAAAGCCTTGCTCAGGACAAAACAGCCGGCAGAACTGCAGACGTGCTGCAGCACAATGCAAACAAATTTATCACGTGATGAGAGGGAAGCTGCTCCTCAGGGTACTGGGCTCTGCTCTGATTACCTTTATCTTGTCTAACACAGAATTAAGAAGGTTCCAGAACGGGTATGAGACCAGGAAAAAACCGTCTCCCTGAGATAAGAAACTAGAGAAAACAAGAGAGAAGAACGGGAGCTGGACACAGTGTGCCAGGACAGAAGAGGAGACCTGCAGAACAAGAGTCTGGAGCACACTCGCAGAAGTCACACTGACGGCCAATAAAGAGACAAATAAAGAGGATGTTTAACGAAGTGCCCGGTAAGGCAGCCTACAGACTTCTTGCAGCAGCAAATCCTGAGGAAGCAAAGAGGATTAGACATGTATATGGATAAGGGCCAATTTCCCCAGTTACACTGAACAGGACTGAAGGTTTTTTTGGAACTTGCTGCAGGCCAGAAGGCACCTGCTCCTGCAGGCAGGGAGCAGCTTGCTGCCAGGACATCCCACCATTCCTCACTAGGCAGAGGGCTTCCTCTGAAGCTCCCTGTTCCGGCCTGCCTGGCTGGGAAGCAGTCTGGACAGATCCCATCTGGCCAAGCAATCCCAACATTTCCTCTTATAAGACCCACTGGATAGCATTCCCCAAACCATGGAGTGGCCCAGGGCAGGCAAGCTGGCAGGGGATTCCCCAAACTCCTGCTTCAGCCCCTTCCTGGGCCTGCCAGCCACCGCCTGCCCCCACTGCCTTGTGGAGCTGCCTCACAGCTCCAGAAGCGCAGCCTGAGAGGTGCCTGAATACGTTACTGAGTTACACCGACTGCTCAATCCCCCTTAGTGCTAAAGAACAGGGCTGGCAGCTTACTAACTAGCTGCAGGAGGCTGGAAGTGAAGGAGCCTGGTCAAAGAGCCTCAGATAAAACCTAAAGATAACGTCCTCAACCCCGTGGAGCTCCCAAGGTCTGCACAAGTGAAATCATGCGGCCCAAGTCATCCCATCCACATCTCATCTCTTCTCAGAGCCCTTTTGCACTGGTGTTCCCCACTGCAGGGAGACGGCCTCCCGCTGCTTGATCCTTGGTGTTTCTTCCCGTCCTTCCGTAGCAACTGCAACTCAAGATCAAGAAGCCAATTCCCTCCACCGTGGCCACCGCTGGGAGCACCAGGCACATCCTCAGGGCGGAGGATGGAGCACAGCCCTCCCGGACCTCTGCAGCATGCTGGGAACAGGCTTGTCAGACTCCAAGAGAGACCCACCTTGGCAGCAAGGGCTCCTGTCAGCAGGTCCCCAAGGCCCGTCTCAGCTGGTGCGACAGCGCTGGGTACCCTTCCAGATTGCACCAAACTGCTTCCAGCACCTGATACTCATCAGGGAACAGACCTGTGATCGTATGACTGCTGCCACCGAGACTGCTGCCAGCTCTACCCACGGAAGGCCTTGCCAGGCTCAGTAGATGCCGACTGTTAATGGGTCATTTTCCTACTGCAAGATCAAGTCCGTCCTGCCCGCTCAAAGTGGGTCAGCTACTGCCT
The DNA here is from genome assembly GCA_013389945.1 of Fregata magnificens. NCBI lineage: Eukaryota > Metazoa > Chordata > Aves > Suliformes > Fregatidae > Fregata > Fregata magnificens. The sequence goes on from WAAD01005327.1 coordinate 65,885, forward strand.
TAGCATTTGCCCACCGTACAATTAAATTGCTGCACACCCACCTCCCTCTACAGACAGCAGGCACATGCGTTCTCTCTCCACAGCCAGGCTGCAGCTGCTGCCTACGTCTTATGGAAATAGCTTGATCAGCTAATGTGTACTTGCAGCTCTTCCTAGTCCGGATGAGAGAGGGACAGAGCCTGAAGCAGAGCCTTGCTGTGAGGTCCTGATCAGGAAAAGCCAGCAGTGATTATCATGGAATCCAACTGGGCTGTGATGTAGCAGCACACAGTGACTCACTGCGTCTCCTCGGGATCTCCCTCAGCAGCAGCGGCGCCCAGACAAGCTGTGCAGTAGCTACCAGAGAGCACCTGCCTAGAGAGACCCCAGAAGCCACCTTTCCGTGAAAGAAAGGGAAAGTCCAAGTATTTTCAACCATCTGACACCCCTTTCTCAAGGGTTCGGGCAGTTCCAGAGCCCTTCACGTGCACACCACCACCCGAGCCCGTGGACTGCTAACGGGATACAATTTGGTGGCTCCGTCGCCCTCGACACCAGAGGACGGAGGGCTGAGCAGCAGAAGGGGAGAGGATTTTCCCTCCTGGGCTCAGGGCAGGGAGGCGTCGGGTGCCGTCACCCGGGGAACAGCCTCCCCGGGGCTGAGCAGCGCCCCCCGGCCCGGCCCGGCC
>WAAD01005327.1:68073-106554 GCA_013389945.1 Fregata magnificens
TGGGCGTGGGAGCGGAGGGCTCGCCCACCACGCACCCAGGGCCGCGCCGGGTGCTCGCAGCCTCCCTGGCAGTGCGAGGCCCTGGACACCCCCTCCCCGCAGCCCCCCTGCTCCCGCCTGTCCCCATGCCAGGCTCCTATCTGTCCTGCTCTGTCCCACCCACCGGCCCCCGAACAAGGGCAGTCGTGCCCCGTGGGCACGCCAAGGGGCCAGGCTGTGGGCGCAGCGAGCGGAGACAGCACGGAAGAAGGGTGCTCAGGGTGTTGGGTGCTCGGGGCAGCGGGGTGGTGGCACCCCGGGGTGGTGACCTGGCAGATGGTGCCACCCTCGTGCCGTGCAGCTCGCAGGGAGGTGGTTCCTGGTCGGCGTGGCCTCCCGCTGCAGCTACCTGGCGGAGCACAGCCACCGGCTGGAGGCCACGGCGGTGACAGTGACCGTCCTGGATGGGCAGAGCCTGGCCATCAGCACCTTCAGGAAGCTGTGAGTGACGCCGGGCACTGAGGCCGCAGGCAGGGACAGGGACGCTGCAGGCAGGTCGGAGCAGAGCCAGTGCTCTGGGATGAGCATGGGGGATGCTGGATGGGATGGGGACGCTGCAGGCAGGTCGGAGCAGAGCCAGTGCTCTGGGATGGGGACGCTGAGTGGGACAGGGACGCTGCAGGCAGGTCGGAGCAGAGCCAGTGCTCTGGGATGGGGACGCTGAGTGGGACAGGGACGCTGCAGGCAGGTCGGAGCAGAGCCAGTGCTCTGGGATGGGGATGGGGGATGCTGGGTGCGACGGGGACGCTGCAGGCAGGTCAGAGGAGGACCAGTGCCCCGGCCACGGGCTCCAAGGAGGAGAGAGCTGCCCCGGAGCAAAGTGTGGGTGGGATCTCCTCTGGGATGTTTTGTGGTAGAAGCCCTGGCCACAGCCAGGTACCCTGCCACCCACATGGCCACCAGCCCGGGGTGGGCTTGGGCTGCCCAAGCCGGGCAGGGTGGGGGACAGCCAGGCCGGGGAAACCGAGGCACCGATCAGGCACTTGGTCACTCCATGGCTGCCCAGCCAGGGACCGGCTCTTGGGGCCACCCCAGCAGCAGCATGGCTGAGGAGGGGGGTCTTCAGCGCATCCATGGGTGCTTCCCCCCAGCCCAGGGGGGTCCGAGGGGCTGAGCCAGGCTCAGAGCTGCAGGGAGTGGGCAGGGACCCCTCGGGCTCAACAGGTTTTCAGGGTCCATGTCTCTCCCTGTGTCTCCACAGGGCTCTGGGACATCCCTTCGCAGCATCTCCCTGGGGAGAAAACAAAGTCCCAAGAAAAGAGGTCCTGTGTGTGCCCCGGCAAGCAGGGCAGGCAGGGACCTGGGCTGGATCCTCCCCAGCCTGGGCCGACAACCTCCTCCTCTCCCCATACAGGGACGGGATGTGCTGGGAAATCAGGCAGCGCTACCTCCCTGCTCAGGCCCACGGACGCTTCCTCCTGAAGGGTGAGGGAGACCGGGCTGTGGTGGCAGGGGGGCTGCAGGGACCGCAGAGCTGGAGCCCCTCACTTCTGCTCTTGGCAGGGCTTTGGTACCAGTGTCCTCCCTCCCAGTCCCCTCCCACTGTTCCACCTCTGGGATCTCAAAGTGCCCCAGTGCCGGATGCCATCATGGGCAGTGCTGCCGACTGGTGCCCGCTGGTGGGGAACGGCACCCTGTGGGGCTGCACTCACTCTGGCCCCGATTTTCACCCCTTGTACACTTGACTCATGGCAAAACGAGGCCCCTGTACGGTGCCGGGGCTAAGCAGGGTTAACCAGGACTAACCAGGGCTGCCCGCTGTCTTTCCCAGGCCGTGGCTATGGTAGCAAGGTGGACGTGGTGGTGGGCGAGACGGACTACAGCAGCTACGCCATCCTCTACTACCAGAAGGGACAGAGCGTCTCTGTCAAGCTCTACGGTGGGTCGGTGCTCGGGGGCTTGTGGCAGATGACGGACGGGGCGGCAGAGGGGTGGGAAACCCATGCTGGGCTCAGGGGATGCCCGCCGGAGCCCCGGAAGACCCAGAGGCAGAGATGGGGTCTCCCTGAGGGTCCTGGTCCCCAGATGGAGAGTTTTGTCCCCGAACGCTGGAGGGAGAAGGGGGGACCCAGTAACCAGCTTCTCTGAGCTGAAAGACCCCTTGGTCCTGAGCTTAGCCGCGGGGGGCATGGGGGGCTTTGGGGCAGAGCTCGAGGCTGCTGACGGCGTCTCCCTCCCTGTGCAGGACGGAGCAGCCGGGTCAGCGATGCTGTCGTGGACAAGTTTGAGCAGCGCGTCAGGGCTGTGGGCCTGAGCGAAGATGTGACCTACTACTTCCCCACATACGGTGGGTGGCACATGGTCCCCTGGGAGCAGGGGGCACCCGCGGCGAGGGCTGTGCCCAGGAGGGGCCTGGCAGTGGGGGCTGGGATCCGTCCCCTCCAGCATGGAGAGGGGGAGGCATATCCACATGGGTTTGAGCAGCTTGTGGCCCCATGTCACCCACAGTAGGGCCACGTCTGGGGTCCGTCCCCATGCTGCGGCTACCCCAGGGACAAGGATGCAAGGTGCAAGGACTGGGCTGTGCCCCACAGTGTCCCTAGGGTGCAGGTCCCGGGGGTCCCGGGTGCCCAGGCAGGGTAACCGCCCTGGGCTCGCTCTCTTGCAGGGTTTTGTGACTCCGCAGATGAGTTTCATATCCTCGATGGTGAGTTGCTGATCCTGGCCGATACGCTGGGTCCATGCCAGACCATCCCCCAGGACAGGGTCCCTCCGTGCCCTTGTGTGGGACAAGGTGGCAGACCATCACCCAGGACAGGCATCAGATGCACCCTGGCAAAGCAAAGCCCCGTTTGCCCCCCACATGGGTCAGGCTGGGCTTAGTGAGGTCTATACTGGTGTTTCCTGGGGTGGGGGCTGGTCTGGGATGGGGTGTCCTTCGACAGGGACACCCTGGGGTGAGAGCTGGGATCCCTGGGGACAGCTCCATCACTTGTTGTTGGTGTTTGGGGAGGCAGAGGTGGGTCTCCAGCCCTGGCGCTGGGCTCTGGCATCTCCCCAGCCCCTCAGCACTTCTCTTTCCCTTCCAGAAACGAAGCCATAGGTGCAGACGACATTGCCAGGAGGTCCCCAGAGCTTAGCCCTCACCTCACCCAGCCACCCACAGCCACGCAGGACTGAGCCGGGGTTTGGTCAGACCCCGCTGCTGCTCCACAGCCCTGGAGCCAGCCCCTGGGCTCCCCGGCTCCTCCAGCTGCACTGGCAGCTGTGCCTGTCCTTGTCCTGTCCCCCCGCAGCTTTGTGTCACCCCTCTGCTCTGCGCCCTGGTGCCCCGCAGCAGCCAGCAACACCCCAATAAATGCCTCTGAGAAGGGTCTGTGTCCAGGCAAGTCACCCCTTGATGTGCCCCAGCAAGGCCAGCACTGCCTCCACCCCTGGACTGCTGGCGCTCCTGGCGCGGGGGGTGCTGGGGGGGTGCCGGGGGGCCATGCAGCCCCCTCCATGCAGCCCTGTTGTCCTCTCCCCAACCATGGGACACCAAGGCAGGAATCGTGGCAGTTCCCAATTTATTCTGGGGTGCTGTAGTGCACGTGAGTCTGGCTGCTCAGCGAGAGAAAGCCCCGAGCGCCCAGCACAGTGTGGGGAAAAGCACAGAGCCTGGTGCCGTGGGGCCGCACGGGCTGGGGTGCACTGGGGACCAGCACAGGATCAGCCCTTCCCCTGGGACAAGCCAGGAGATCCCTTAGGGACCCCAGAGGAGGAAACCTTGGCCCCGCAGCGGTCCTGCTGGTCCCCAGGGCCTCCGAGGCAGTGAAACACCCTATTCCCCTGTCCCAGCCCCATGGACCGTGTTCCCCAAGGGGCTGCCGTCTGGGCCAGACCCCTGCCTGCAAGGGCTTCCCAAAGCCTGCCTGCACAGCCAGCACCCCACTGGAGGGCCAGGCAGGGGACGTCCTTTGCATGCTCTGAGCATGCTGCGGGGGCTGTGGGGGCTTGGACTGGGGGTGCAACCAGGGTAGAGGGGCTGCAGCCCCCGGGTTAACACTGCAGGACCCCTCTCCCCTGCGCGTCCAGCCTGGCCGGGGCTGTCCTGCCACACACTTGGGCTGGGGTGTTTTGGGCGAGCGGTGCCAATTCCCCGGCGCAGGCTGGGCGGTGGGAGGGGACGGGGAGCAGCCCCCAGCAGCAGGCTGGTGCGGTGCCCCCGCCACCCCGCAGCCCCCGGGGTGGGGAGCAGCCCTCTGCCCCAGCGCCAGTGTTTTGCAATCTTTGCGGAAACTGGTAACACATGTTGTTTATCAGGGACTTACGTAAGGGACCGCCACGTGACTTGCCCGAAGCCAGCCCCTGTTCCCGCTGCCCATGAGCGGGGCAGTTGTGTCCGGCTGTGCTCGCAGACCCCCCAGGCCGCCCCACTGAGCCTGGCAGAGTCTGGGTGTTATGGATCCAGCTCATTTTCTGCCCTGCACCCACCTGCACCCCAGAAGCGGCTGCACTGTGGTGGAGCCGCGGCAGGGCAATGGGAGGCGAGGGGAGAGCCCTGCCCTCCTGCCCTGGGGAGCTGGGCTGGTCCCCAAGGACCCCCCTGCACCCCAGGTCAGTCCAGCCTGCATTTATCTGGCGTGAACCCATTTCTGGGGTGCAAACGCCCGGGTTGTGCCTAAGGGTCTGTGTCCAGGCACCGCAGTGATCCACCGCCCGGGTACCTCCATCATGCCCGTTCCGCCCAGCCCTGGCAGCAGGCTCAGCCTGCCCCACACCAGTGGGGGTGTCCCCCACCTCACTGGTGCCCCTGTGTGCCCCCACGCTCCTGAGCTCGCACCCAGCTTTGCTGCCCAGCTCCTTGGGCTGGCCCCCAGCTTTGCCACCCCCGGGAGAGCGGGCACCTCCTGGGCACCCCCTCCTGCCCTCTGGGCAGGGCAGAGAGCCGGGGACACCCAGGCAGTGGGGTGGCTTTGTGTCCCTGCCCCAGCGCAGAACTACAGTGACACCCATGGGTGCTCCGTGCCTCTGATGCCCAATGGAGAGAGCTCCTCCCAGCACCCTGCACCCCAAGGGTGGGCTTAGATAGAGGCTGAGCCCCCAGCCCAGCGTGTAGGGGGGCCCCAGCTGGACTCTCGTGATGCTCGGTCCTGCCCGGCTCAGCTTTTGTTTTGTTTTAATAAATCTGCAGAGCTGGGGCCAGCCCAGCCCCCGGCGCGTGGTGTGCCGGGCTCGCAGCTGGGCGCGGGGAAGGGAATGTGCTGGGGCGGGCGGGCAGGGTGGGCTGCCAGAGGAAAAAACCAGCTGTTGTGGAAACATGCTCCTTACATAAAGAGCCTTGGCAAAGCCGTGCTGCGGGGAGAGCCACTGGAGCTGATGCTCTGCCCGGCACAGCCAGCCCTGCCCAAACCGTGCCAGACCCATGGGTGCTGCTGCTGGCACCCAGTGTTCATCCCCAGCCCTCACCCTGTGGGTGCTCAGGGTGTCCCCACAGTAAGGGGGGGCAGCTCAGCGCCTGCTGGTGACCCCAGTCCAAGGGAGAGGACAACTCTCAGCCCCTCTTGGCAAAGGGTGCAGGGTGGCATGGCGGGGAGGTGAAGCACTGGGGGTCTGTCTGGCTGCGTGCTGGTCCCCAGGGAGCTGGGCATCAGGGTTGCCCGAGGCTGGAGTCTGGCTCGCCCCCAACACCCCCGGCCCCCCAGCTCGCCATCGGGGTGCACCGGAGCTGCGCCTTGGTGGGACGCACCCCAACGGGTGGTGGGGCCAGCTGAGATGCTTCCTCGGGTGATGCAGGGACTTCGGTCAGGGCAAGGTGAGGGGTCCTGCAGGAGTCCCATGGGCTGCATCAGGACCTGGCAGGCACTTGACATTCCCTCCACCTCGCTTGGGCCCCTCTCTGAGTCTGACTGAGGCCATCCTGCAAGGACGGGGCAGCCAGCAAGCCCTGGCCCCTGGTCCTGGCCCCCTGCCCATGCCTGTGGGCAACCCCAGCTGCCCGCACCGGCCCTCGGCTCTGCAGCGCTGGGGGCAGGGACGGCCGCTGTGCTGGCTGCAAGCTGTATTTTTGCTGCGGAGCAGTTTGGCACCCCCAAGCAAACATGTCATATCAACAGGAGGGAAACATTTGCAGGTTCCCCCACCTGCCCTTTGGCTTCAGTGCTCGCCCCTGCTCTTGCTTGCATAACGGCACGGGGGGGGGGAGGCAGGGCTGGCCCCCCTGGGGCCACCGCACAGCCTGCCCATAAATAGGGGCTTGCCTGACTCTCCGGCACTGCAGCACTCTGCCTGCTCCTCTCGCTCAGCTCGGCTCGGCAGCAGACATGCACGCCACGCTGCTCGGCGTCCTGGGGCTGGCCCTGCTCGGGGCACTGCACGCGCAGGACAGCATTCCCGTGCAAACCGACTTCCAGCAAGACAAGGTGACCCAGCCTGGCCAGCATCACCTGTGTGGGGGTTTGGGGTGTTTTGGGGGATCCTCGCCCTGAAAATGTGCGGAGATGGTGTTGCAGGTGGATTTGGGGCCAAGCTGGCCCCGGCACTGGGAGGGGCAGGGCGGCCGGTGCACCCACAGCTCCCCATCCCTGGGGAGCCCCCAGGGCGTGGGTTCGGTGGCTCCGGAGGGGATGCAGGACCCAGGCTCCAGCCTGTGGGGCAGGACCGAGTAGGTGTGGGGCTGGGCCGTCTCCTGTGCCGTGGGGTGGGTGTAGATGCACAGGGATTTTATAGGGGGGACTGAGAAAAGCAAGCTCAGTTTCACAGGCAGCATGGAGATGGGCCATGCCGCCCCCACCCCCAACACGGACCCCATCCACCCCCAACCCAGGGTCCCAAAAAAACAAGGGCTGCTGTGTTGGGGGATCCCATGCACCCCTCCCAGCCCTGGGCTGCTGGCATGCTCAGGGTGCTTGCACTCCCCTTCCTCCCCCCATGATGGGCAGGACGCAGTGCAGGACAGCCCCAGCCCAGCTGCACGCTGGGGTCCCGGCGCCACAGCCCTGGCGTCCCACCGAGCCGGGGCAGGGGCCACGCTGCCTGGTCCTCCAGGGAGCCCCCAGAGGGGTCCTGGGGACACAGCCACCCCAGGGAGGTGATGGGGATGGAGGCACGTCCTGCAAGGATGGGGGATGGCATGTCCTGCCAGGGTGGTCCCAGCACAGCCCATCTCCAAAGCTGACAGCTCCCCTCCGAGTGCACTGAGCCGGTGGCCCTGGGGACCAGGCTGGGATGAGCCGTGCTGGCCCTGGGGTGCTGACATGCCCCTGGGTGGATATAAATGGCATCTCAGAGCCAGGCGGTCCTGTCACTCCCTCCCTGGCCTCGGGGCAAAGAGGAAGGAAACGCCCCGAGTACCGGGCAGCGAAGGGCACATCCTAAACCAGGGCTCTCCTGGCCGCTGGGTTTTGTGGACGCCGAGAGCTGTCGCAGCTCCCTGGGGCACAAGGACCCCAGGACACCGTCCTGCCGCGGGGCGCAGGCTGGCACGGGAGGGGGAGGTGGCCTGGGCTGGGGCTGGCAGGCGGCCGAGGGGTGAGACGGGGTCTGCGCCCGGCTGGAGACTGAGCGGAGGGTGTGTGCAGCTCACGGGGAGATGGTACAGCATCGGCCTGGCCTCCAACTCCAACTGGTTCAAGGAGAAGAAGCACCTGATGAAGATGTGCACCACGGTCATCTCCACCACCGCAGACGGGAACCTGGAAGTCACCTCCACCTACCCCAAGTACGGGCATGGGGAGGGGGTGGGTGAGCAGGGGGTGCTCCCCCATTCCGGGCTGGGGTGGTGGGCGCTGGTGCCGTGCCTGGGGCTGTGTGTGGGCGGGAGCATCCCCCCGGTCCCTCTGCCATCCTCGTGCTGTGCTCCCCCAGGGGTGACCAGTGCGAGAAGAGGAACAGCCTTTACACCAAGACGGAGCAGCCGGGGCAGTTCAGCTACACCAGCCCACGTGAGTGCCCGGCTCCCAGCCCGTCCTCCTGCGGGGCAGCCCCTGACGTGCCCCCAGCTCCCAGCCTGGCCCCGCTGTCTCCTGTCCCTGCTCCCGCCCTCGCCGGAGCGCCTGGGTCTGGCTCGGTGCCCGGGGCTGAGCCGCGCCCTCCCTGTCCCCCGCAGGCTGGGGCAGCAAGCACGACATCCGCGTGGTGGAGACCAACTACGAGGAGTACGCCTTGGTGGCCACCCAGATCTCCAAGAGCACTGGCTCCTCCACCATGGTGCTGCTCTACAGTACGTCTGCCCCAGGACCTCCATGCCGCCCACCCCCCAGGACCCCCCGGGATGTCCTCGGTGGGGGAATCTCTCCCACGGGAGGAGGGCGGCATCATCTCCCAAGCTGGGGTGACCCATGGGATGGTTGGGTTGGGCCCTTCTTCGTGGGGACGCTGGCCCTTGCTGGGCTGCCCACGCCCTGGGGCGGCGTGGCCCCTCGCTGGGGGGTGCGGGGGGGGGCTCCCTCTCACCCTGCTCTCGGCTGCAGGCCGGACGAAGGAGCTCAGTCCTGAGCGCCTGGAGAGGTTCACCCAGTTCTCCAGGGAGCAGGGCCTGACGGACGAAGAGATCCTCATCCTGCCCCGGACGGGTGAGAGCAGCCGGTGGGAGAGGCTGGAGGGGCAGGGGGGTGTCGGGGAGCAGGGGGTGAGGTACCCCGGGGGGCTGAGAGGGAGGACACCCTCCTGCCTTCTCCCTGCCTCCCTGCGGGGCCGGCACCCAGCCGTGGGGTGCCGCTGGGCAGAGCTCCATGCGGGGTCCCTCGGGGGGGTCAGCGGGCCCCCCCAGCCCCTGGAGGAGCTGATCTCCGCTTTTCTTCCTCCTGCAGACAAATGCATGGCAGATGCTGCCTAGGTGAGTCCTGCCTTCGCTGAGGCTCAGACCAGCCATGCAGGGGAGGTCTGGGGGGTCCGGGGGGTGCTCAGAGCTGCTCCACCCCACAGAGCCCCCAACCCCTTCCTGGCCCCGCCCAGGCTGCTCCTCTTGCTGGGGTCCCCCTTACCCCTGCCAGGGATCCCCCACCCCGTCCCCATGGGGTGGCTTTTTTGTTGCCCCAGGTCTTGGGTGGTGGGTGCCCACCCACTCTGCCCAGAGCTGGCAGAGCCGATGTCCCCCCATGTGTCCCCTTGTCTCCCCCAGCTCAGCTGCGCTCGGCCCCCCCATCTCTTCCAGGCAGACCCACCAGCTGCTGCTGGCCGGAGCCCTGAGAGCACCATGAGCCGGCGGCTGCCCTGTCCCGTCCCGTCCCGTCCCCAGCGCAGCCCCAGCACTGCAGCAGCCTTCGCTCCCTGGCTTCGCACCCCACACCTGTACCCCCATCCCCATTAAAGCCCGTATAAAACCAGCCCCCCTCCCTTGCCTGCTGGGTCGTTGCGGGGGGAGCCCCAATGGGGTGATGGGGAAGCACGGCCGGTGGCGGTGGGCTGGGCTGGGGCTGGCGCCGGGGGTCAGGGCTGATCCCAGCTCCTGGCCATGGGGCCACCGGGGTGGGACCCTGTGTGCACGTGCAACCCCGCGCCACGGTGCTGCCTGGCCACCAAACCTGCCCCAGCCAGGGAGAAGGAGCCCTCAGGGCTGGGACCCGCTGGGGGGATCCACTCCTGCCTGCTCCCTCAGGCACCCTGGGCCACCCCAACCTCCCTGCCTCAGTTTCCCTGCCAGAGAGCAGGCTGGCAGTATGGGGATGGGGCAATGGGCAATCACAGGGTGGGTGTCTCCAAAAAACTGGGGGCAAGATGAACCAGAGCAACGGCTGTGAGTGTTGGATGTGGCTCAGCCCTGGCCACCTGCCTGCTCTCCATGCCATGAGCCCTCACCCTCTCTGGGAGTGGGGTCTGTGCCCACTGCCAGCAGCCTGGGAAGCCGCAACCCCTTCTGGGGGGCATCAGGCCGCGGCTCAGCCCCGGGCTAAACACCAGCCCAACCGTCCTCCTCCATGAGGCAGAATCCATCCCGGCACCTCCAGACCCCGGGGCCAGTGGGCAAGAGCCAAGAGTGGGACACTGGGGGCACCCTCGTCCCCCTCCCCAGACACAGCACCGGGCACGGGGCATTGCCCGGTCCCGAACGTGCTCCGGGCTGGGTCTCACACAAGGCTGCATTCATCCGGGACTGGACAATTAGAGGGGGAAGGGGCCAACACTGTCACCTAACACGGGTACGAGTTATCCCTGCTCTTGTGTAACCTGTTGCATAAAGCGGGGGCGGGCGGGGGGTGCTGCCAGCGGTGCGGGCTATAAAGGTGGGTGCGGGAAGAGGCAGGTCCGTGCAGCCTCTCCTGCCTGCATCGAGCCCCCGGAGCAAGGATGACAGCGGTGCTGCCCAGCCTGGCGCTGGCCCTGCTCTGCCTGCTGCGGGCAGGGGCCGAGGTCTCTGTGCAGCCGGGTTTCAATGCCAAGAAGGTAAGAGCACAGGGTGCCTGCCCGGCCAGTCCTGCCTGGGCTGGAGGGGCTGGCCGGGGCAGGGTGCCCGTGCTGCATCCCCAGGCACGGCTGCGCCGCCCCAGGCACCCCCCGGTCCCAGCACCAGGGCAGCTGCCAGGGGGTGTGGATGCCTGTGCAAAATTGGGTTAGTCCTAGCCAGCTCCTGCCTGCTGTGGCCAGACCCACTGCAGGGACACAAACACCCGGCGCCGTGGTGCCCCCGAGCATGCGGCGCTTCCTCAGGGAACATGGGCCGGACGCTGCGCCCACCCTCCTGGCGCAGGGCAGGGCAGGGTGTTCTGCACACAGGCGGGTGGCGGGTCCCCATGTTAGGCTGGCTGGTCCCCGCAGAGGGTGGCAGGTCCCCCACCGCAGGCTGGCAGGCCCCTACAATGGGCTGGCAGGTCCCCCTGGCAGGTCCCCCTGGCGGGTGGCAGGTCCCCACGGCTTTCCCAAACCCCACTGGTGATGTCCTGCTGCAGTTTGCAGGGATGTGGCATGTTGCAGCCACCGTTTCCAACTGTTCCATGTTCCTGAAGATGAAGGATGGGATGAAGTCATCCATTGCCACTATCAGCTTCACGCCGGAGGGGGACCTGGCTATGAAGCTTGTCTGGCCCCTGTGAGTGCCCATCCTGCTCGCCGTGTCCCTCTTGGGCCAGGGGACTCCCCTACCCACCAAGGCGGCTGCGTGAGGACCATCCTCCCACAGACCCGCTGCCCCACGCGTGTGGTCCTGCCTGTGCCCCGGCACGTCCCCCGGGCAGGCTGGGCTCCCCCCTGCCACCCCGCTGCCCTCCCGCGTGGTGTCCAGCCACGTTTGCCATTTCCACTTTTCCTTTCCAGGCTGGACAGATGCCAAAAGTTTGAGCTGCTCTTCCAGCAAAGCGGGCAGGCAGGGCACTACATGGGTACGTGTGGGCAGGGGGGATCAGAGCCACGGACACCCTGAAATGGAGGATGGGCATCACCGGTCCCTCGTGCCTGGGGAGCAGTGGGAGGCGGGTTTGGCCCCTCTGCCTCCATCGCTCGGCGAGAGGTCGTGCTGTGGATGGGTGCCCGGCTCTGCCGGATGGCACAGGGGTTCCCTTCTCATACCCCCTTCAGGCAAATTTGGGGCTCAGGCCCTGAGCCATGAGCCCCGGTGGGGGCTGCGGAGGTGCCTGGGCTGTGCCGCGTTGCCTGACCGGGCACCATCTGGGGTCCTTCAGCAGCACAAGAGAAGAGGGACCTGCATGTGATGGAGACGGACTACAGCTGCTATGCCATTGTGCACGAGCTCCAGCGGAGTGGGCAGGAGCCCACCACCATGCTACAGCTCCTCAGTGGGTATTGGGAGTGGGGACGGGCACCCACAGCTCCCCGAGGTGGGAGGCAGGCACCGGCGGGGGACAGTGGCTGGGCTCCCCACCACTGCTGCAGGCCACCTCGTTGGCACCCGACACGCTGGCACCCAGGCACACTCAGGGCATTCATTTCGGGGTGAATGAAACCTCGCACCAAAAATATCCCCGGTTTATTGCGGTTTGAACTGGAGCCCCCCTGCAGTGTGCCAGTGCAGCTGTGGACCTCCAACCCCGCCAGCTGCCCCGTACCACCCCAGGCAGGTGGGTCGCCCATCCCAAGGGGCTTGTGCCCCTTTGCTGCCAGCCCAGGGCAGCCGTGGGGTGCCCGGTGTCCACCCTGCACCTCCATGGCTTCGCCTTTGCCCTTCCCTGGGGTCCCATCACTGCCCTGCGGGAGCCAGACCCCCAGTGTGGGGCTCGCTGCTGTGTCCCCCCACACTCACCAGCCCCCACTTTGGGTGTCTGGCTGCAGCGAGGGAGCAGGACGCGAGCCCCCAGCTCCTGCAGAAGTTTGAAGAGCTCATCCCCACCGTGGGCCTGACCAAGGACATGCTGGCTGTCCTGCCCAAGTCGGGTGAGTGCCAGGAAGGTACAGGGTGGCATGCGCGGCCCCTCTGCATGGGGATGCTGTGCGGGGGCTCAGGGCACTGCCTGTGGCATGCTCACCCCTCTCTTTGCTTTTCAACAGATCAGTGCACCAAGGCCATCAGGTGAGCGTGGCTGCGGGAACCGGGTCTCCCTCCCGGCACGGCCTGGGCTGAGCAGGGACTCGCAGTGCCCCGGGGAGCCCTGTGCCTGCCCCGGGGCTCTGCATCACATCGGCTTTCCCCTGCTCTAACGGCTCGTCCGTCTGTCCTGCCTCCCTGCAGCTGAAGGGGCCAACGCCAGGGCCGTGTGTCCTCCAGACCTGGTGGAAACCAGGCTCTGCTCCCTCCTCCGTGGTGCCCCTTCCTGCCCTCGGCGGCTGGCCTCTGCCGGACCTACTGCCCCTGCTAGAATCACACCTCACCCTCCTAAATAAATAGGTGCAGAAGCTGCCCCAGAGCTCGGTGCTGTTGTTGGCGGGAGCAGGGGTGCTGCCAGGGTCCCAGGCACCCGGAGCCCCAGTGGTCCTGGATCCGACCCTTCCTCTCAGCACCCCAGGGGCATTGCGGGGCTCCTTTGCTGCGCTGTTCGCTGCGCCCAGCGTGGGGAGGATGGGGAGCACCGGATGGGGAAGGTGCAGTGGGGCAGCTGCCAGGGACGCGGGCAGGGGAGAATCGAGCTAGGATGAACAGGGGCTCGTGCAGCTCGGCTGGGTGGGCAGCAGGTCTGGGCAGGCAGGGTTAAGCAGTCAGGCTGCCCAGCCCTGCCTGCGTGGGCTCTGGCTCCCGGCAGGCAGCTTATCCCCAGGACACCCCGTTCCCTGCTCAGCCCCCACTCCAGGGCCACCCAGGCGGGAGTGGGGCTGCGCCGTGGCTGCCCAGGGCAAATGCATGGCAGGACTGGGACCCCCACGCCTGTCTCCTGGCCCCCTTGGTGCCCCCATCTGCACACTGAGCAAGGCAGGACCATGCTGCAATGAGCCCCAAGGGCAGCCAGCGCCATTCCTCCATCCCCCTCCACCTCCTGCAGAGCGGAAGCAGCCCCTGGTCCCCTCCGCTGCCCCCCTGCCCCAGAGCAAGGGTCCCTCAGTGCCCAGCCAGGTGCGGGGCTGCAAGGAAACAGCATGGACCCTTTCGGGACTGCGACTCCAGGAGCCTGCCGGCGCCAGGGCACAGGGGACAGGGGACAACACACTCTAGGAAGGAGGGACAGAGCGGGTGGGTGAGCCTGCATGGGCACCATGCGGTCAGGTCATGCCAGCGGCGTGTGGGCGCCTGGGTTTGGGCACGATCCCAGCAGCAGCCTTGGGGCAGATGCCAGCCTGGCCAGACGGGCGGGTCACCGAGCCCCTTCGTGATGGGTCACTGGGTGATGGTGCTGCCGTGGCCCATGCTGGGAAGGACCTCCCCACTCCTCCTGCCAGCCCCCAGTCAGCCTGCTGGGAAACAAAAGCTCTCTTTGTTGTTTCACAAGTGACTAAAGAAACCAGGAAAATCCTAAATTTCAGCGCTGGTGCAACAGCTCCTGCAATCCTGCTTCTCAGCCCCTTCCTGGGGCTTGCAGGCACTTCCCCTCTTCCGCAAGAGGGGAGGCTGTTTACCCTGGGGTGACTTCAGCCCTTCAAAACCACCACCTTGCCCAAGCCAACACCAGCAGCGTTACCCGTGCAGCTCGGCACGCAGCAGCACTGGGGTGGGCGGAGGGCGGGGAGCACGGCGCTATAAAGCCAGCAGCCCCGGCACCGCTCTCCATCCTGCTGGTGAAGCTGGAGGAGGCTGCGGCGAGATGAGGACCGTGGGGCTGAGCCTGGGGCTGGCCCTGCTCTGCTTGCTGCATGCTGAGGCTGAGGACCTTGGGGCTGCGGGGCTGGACGAGAGCAAGGTGGTCTGCAGCATCCCAGGGAAGGGAAGGTGGGAGCGTGGCCTCCGGTCACCAGGGTGGGGACTGGAGAGATGTTTTGGTACTGGGGACCCCGCAGCCACCGCTGGCTCTGCTGTCACACCCAGGTGAGGGCAGTCACCCAGCTCCAGCGTAGGTGGCCCAGCGGGGATTTCGGTGCCCGGAGGGGATGCAAGTGTCCCATAGCCTGAGGGTGTCCTGGCTCGGTCCCCAAGGAGGGGACAGCCCCTGCCTGCTCCTCCAGACTCACAGCCCGCTGTTGCTGCCAGATTGCAGGGAAATGGTACATCATTGCTCTGGCCTCTGACTCCGAGAGCTACCTCCGAAAGAAGGACGAGCTGAAGATGGCGATGGCCACCATCACGGTCCTGGGGGAGGGCGACCTGAAGGTCTCCTTTGCCATTCCCACGTAAGTGCCAAGTGCTTTTCTCCATGGGCTTCACTGACCGACCTCCTCCCTGGACCTTCACCAGTGGGTGTCCACCTAGGTGCCTCCACCCAGCACCCACCAAAGACCTGGGCAGGGGGTGAGGCATGGCCACCAGCCCGACAGTTTGAAACAGGGGCTCAGGAGAGAGTGGGGATGCCTTCTTCAGGGCAGGCCAGGCAGGCTCAGGGCTGTACTAGCCAGGATCGGTCCCACCACAGAGGCTGAGGCACCCCCCTGCTCCCAGCAGGGTTGCAGCAGCATAACGGACCCTACGATTAAAGCTTTCCCAGCAGGACCAGCCTCATCCCACCAGCTCAGAGCATGTCACCCCACGGGGCGATCTCCTGGTGTCAGCACTGTGCCCTGCCAACCCAGGCACCCGTTGCTCCAAGGGTGCCAGCTGTCCCCCACCTCTGGCCACACCATCTCATCCCTGAACAGCAAGTCTCACCTTTGGAGTAGCGACCCCGGAGCCAGCGTCCCCAGGGGAGGGGAAGGGGGGTGACTTCACCCCAGCCAGAGCATCCTTCACTGTTTTGCAGCCCGGAGGGATGTAAGAAATCAGAGGCGATCTACAAGCAAACAGGCATCCCGGGTGAATACTACAGCTCTGGTGAGTCGGGGCGGAGGCACTTCCCATCGTCCCTGTGTGAAGCAGCTGATTGTCCCAGGGCACCTGGCCCCCAGGGGTGCCTGTCTGCCTCTCCTGAGGTCCTGGGGTGGGACATCCCTCCGCAGCTGGTCGCCAGCTGCACCCCAGGGCTGGTCCGTGCCAGGGCTAGCGACCATCCAGCGTGGTGGACCCCCCCGCTTCCTCCCTCTGGGAAGCTGTTCTGGGATAAGATGGACACATTCAGACCAAGCTTAAACCCTGGGGCAGAGCAGGTTCTGCAGTGGGGCTGTGGATGGATGTTCCCATGGGATGAAGCAAGAGTGGTTTCCCACCACCCCCAGCCCAAGTGTTAGTCTGACACTGGCCGGGCTACTCCGCTGTCTGCAGTGACCATCCCCAGACCCTCCTGTGTTCACCCTCCCATCCCTCTGCTCTGCTGTGAGCTGTGGGCTCCCCCAGGCTTTCAGAGGAGCCTTAGCAAGAGGAAAAACTGGGGGGGGGAAACCCAGGAGAAAGACGGGCTGGGTGGACCTGGCCCTTGGCATCCCGCATGGGGCTTCACACTCTTACAGCCCTTTTGCAGTGTGGGAGTTCTCAGGAGGAGGTAATTAATTTTTCACTTTCCTCCACGTCCTTTTGCAGAGAGAGGCAATAAAACAGTGCAGGTGGTGGATACCGACGGCAAGACGTACGCAGTTATCTTTGCCTCCAGAGTGAAGGATGGGAAGACGTTGCACATGCTGAGGCTCTACAGTGCGTAGCCAGTCGTGGTGTGACCGGGGTGAACAGCTCGGAGGTGTCGGGGTGCTTCACAGTGTCCCAAGAGGCCAGGAGTCAGGGGGCCCACGGGAGAGACCACCTCCCCACTACTGCCCTCCTGCGCTGGGTGGGGTGCAGGAGCAGGGCTGGGGCTGCTGTGTGTCCCCTGCGTGGCAGGGGAAGGGGCAGCGATTTGGGGCTCGCAGAGGTGGCTGGGGCTCAGCCTTCTGCGCTGTGCTGGGAGTCCATGGCCTTGAGTAAGTAAGTCGCTTGGTGAAATGGGGCGAAGAGCGGGGGTCCTGCTGCAAGGGGGGCAGAGACAGTGGGGATGGGAACCAAGAGAGGAGACACTATGCTGGTGCCAGGACCTCCGCTTCGTCTTGTCCCCTGGGAGGGGTGCCTCGTGCCCGGCCACCACTGCTCTCCAGGAACTCCACCACTGCCTCCAGCCTTCTCCCAGGGACTGTCATCCATCCCGTCCTTGCCTGGGCACACTCGCCAGCTACCCAGGAGATGCAGGGACAGGCCACAGTCTGGAGCTAACTCATGTCTTTGCCTTTAGGCAGAACCCAGGAGGTGAGCCCCAAAATCACAGCGCTGTTCAAGAAGCTTGCGAGGGAGAAGAGCTTCACCGACGAGATGATCAGGATGCTGCCCAGCCAGGGTGAGCACTGCCCAGCACCGTGTCGGGCTGGCTCAGTCGATACGGGGAGCCAGGACACACCAGCAGGGACCAGCTTGGCCCATCACTGCCACTGCTTTGTGGTCTGAGCTGGCAGAAGAAAGTGCTGGTAGCAAGAGGCGCTCTGTCTTGGCACATTGCGGCTTTCACCTTGCTCAAGTTCATTTCTGGGTTGTCTATTTTGGGTGCCAAATGGGACTAGCCAGACCACAGCCCCGGACTCAGCCTTTCTCTTTATTTTCACAGAGGAATGCAGCCTTGATGAAGCGTAGGTGAGTTGCTGCAGTGCAAGACGGTGTTTGCAATGCCCTCAGCTGGAAATTGCCCCCATGGTGCCCCAGCAAGGGCCACCATGAACTCCTCGAATTACTCTGGGGGCCAAGTTGTTCGAACCTGTGCTGGAGCTCGCACCCAGGTAGGACCGTTCCCTTTGGAGCTGCTCTGCAGCGGGGACCCCCAGGGTGCAGCTGCCCGGCGGTGAGCAAGGACACTTGAACCAAAACCACCGGTTCAGTGGAGAAACAGCTGCAGAGCTCATCCAGCAGCGAGGGCTGGGACACCGGCTCTTGCCAAAGGGACCTTGAGGTTGTGGACCAGCAAAACTGGCCAGAGGTTGGGTTGGTGTCTCACCGTGCAAAACATGGTTGTTGTTGGCCCACCCTGGCACATGATTTCCCACCACACCGGTACACATTCAGGTGTAGGGGTTAGTTAGAAATCCATTGCTGGAGATGGCTCACCCTACAGAGCTGGGGATAACGGGAAGAGAACGCACTGATCCTGACGGAGAGCCCTGCTTGACCCTCTCCGTTAGCCTCCTCACCTCAGATACTTAGCCCACCTCTCCTGGCTGTTTTCTAGGAGGTGTGGGCTGGCTGGTGGATGCTCCTGCTGTGCGATGCAAGACCCATGCTCTGAAGCTCCAGGCTGCTGCTCCACCATCCCTCTTCCAAGCTTGATGGTCAAGGCTCCCACACATCTCTTGCTCCTCCAGTGCCCAGTCCCTCCTTTTTGCCAAATAAACAGAAACTTACCCCGGACCTTGGTGTAGCTGTGTAGGGAGAACCTGGGGCACTCGGGCATGTGGTCCCTTCTGTTGTCCTCCCGGGATCTGTGGATGGTGAGCAGCCAGGGGCAATCGTGGGCTGAGCTCACCTGAGTGAGGGCAGTTTCGGAGCCCACCAGGATTTTCTCTCCTGGGTGCCTCCTACGGGGCAGGACCACGGCCAGGCAGAGGTGAGGCAAGGGGTGCGGTGAGGCTGGAAGTGCCATGGTCATGAGGGGCTGGGTGCAGAAAGACCATCGGACTTGGCCACAGAGATTGAAGTTGGAGATGGAGGGCTGCAACCACCGCCACCATCCAACCCACCTTCCCTCCACTCACCCTGCTGTGATTGCAGCCCTCTGCTCCCCTGGAGCCCCGCTCATCCACCAGCGCAGGCTGGGCCAAGGCAGGGGCAAGACTCAGCTTTGGGACCTCTCAACCCCGCAGTGCTGCAGGGCTGGTGGAAGGTGGGTGTCTGAATCCTCCGGACCCAAACCCAGAGAGCTGGTGCAGGGCTGCGCATGGTCTCTGCCCCTGGGCACCGCACAGAGAAAGCCCGCAATGGAATCAGATTATCTGGTGGTGGTGGACATCTGCCTCCAGAGACTGTCTTCCTTTGAATTTATATTTCTGAAATCCCACTCCATCCTTCCCTTTCTGCTCTGTTCAGCTCCTCAATCTACCCCGGAGAAACCACAACCTGCCCAGGGTAACCTGTGTCTGCAGCGAAGCCCTGCCGCCTCAGGCATGCTCATCTCCAGGGCTCGGGCAGTGCTCACAGGCACTGAGGTCTGGCAGGGTATGAAGCAGCTTGTGCCTCTCCTGGAAAAAAAAGTTCCTCCAAAATCCTCTCTGCTGGCCTTTCCACCCTGCCCGTCCCTGGCCAGCCTGGCTGGTCACCCGGGTGTTCATTTCAGCCCAGGATCTGCCTTGCTGCTGCATGACGGTAGCAGTACCCCTGGAAGGTGTCGTCCCAGCAGCGGAGCACCTTGGGGTGTTCCCAGGTGCTCCTTCCTCCTACCGCGGACTGAGAAAATACATTTGGAAAACTGCTTCTGCTGATCTTGAGGATCACGAGAGCTGGACACATCCCAGCAGCAGCAGGGCAAGGGACCTCACCAGGACTTCCCAACCCAGCATCATCTCCACCCTCTTTGGAAGGAGCCCAGCATTTCCAGCAGGAATTCTCCCCAGCAGTTTGGACCGGAACAGTTCAGCATTTGCCACGCTCCCAAGAGCAGTGGGCCCGCACGCAGCTTTGCCTTGAGGCTTGTTTTCGGTACGTGTATTGATGTAGAGGAAAACATCCTGCTGCCAGCAACACCCTTCGCCAAGGGCTTTTTGTGACGGGGAGTCCCGGTGTCTCCACATCATGTTCCAGCCAAATATTTCCTTCCTGCCGTGTGCAGGCATCACCCTGCCAGACAGCGGTGAGATCATTTCTCTTTGCCACCGGCATTTTCCACCCCTCCTTTTGTCTGTCTGTTTCCTCCCTGTGCCCCGGAGCAGGATGCACACAGGCTGCAATTTCAGCTCTTTTCTGGGTGTGAGTCCCCTCTGTACAGAGCAGGTGGGGGGTCCCCACCGCAGCCCCCCGCGATCCCGCAGCCCTCCCATCAAGCCTGTCCCTGTACCTGCTGCTCATCCAACGCTCGTCAGACCATGCAGCCCCTCTCCCAGCACCCTGCCCTCAACAACAGGCAGGTGCAGGGGCAAGGAGAAGCATGCGGGGACAGGGTGAAAAGAGGGTTATACCTGCCCCCCCCTTTATCCCCCCAGCAAACCTGGCCCGATGTCATTGTATATTAATGACATGGGACTTTTCTTCCCTGAATGTTTCTAAGGGCTTCCTGGAGTGAGGCATCTTCTCGGCACCGTTGGCATCCTGCAGCGAGGAGCTTCACCACCCGCCTCTGCACTCGCTTTCACTTGTCGCAGTGGTTTCACTTGCAGCTCCTTCCTTGGCCGGGCGCTGTGGGAGCACCCTGGTGAGACGGGCTGGCAGGGACCGGGTTGGTGCAGCAGAGATCAGCCCAGGCACCCAACCGGCTGCTGGAGAGAGCAGAGGGGTGTTGGGGCAAGGGAGGTTCTGGACCAGCCTTTGGTGTGTGAGGAGCAATTTGGAGACTCACAGCTGATGGCTGCAGTGCTTGCTGGTGATGTGAGACTATCTTCTCTATTCATCCTCTTCATGCTGCTCCAGATCTTGAATCTTTAACAAGTCTCCTTGCTCTTCCAGCTGTGCCTCTCATCCTTCTCTCTCCCTCCCCTCCTTAGGCCATGTCCCTGCTGGGGCTGGGTGACCAGACCTGGTCCAGCTGAGAAGGTGTGGGTACAGCTTAGATTTACATGGTGCCTTGTCCTGTTCCCCCATCTTCTCCTAACTTCTCCTTATGCTGCAGCTGCCACCTTTGGCACCTGCTGCATGTGAATGAGATGTTTTACAAGACGTCTGTTGGCACAGCGAGCTCCCTGGGTGATCTTCCTCCTTTTTTCTCTCTCTCAGCCACTCATTTACCCAAGTGAGGATCTTCCTCCCTAGCCTATGGCAGCTTGTGCCCTGCAAGCTTTGACAAAGACCCTTCTCAGCTGACCAGGGGATGTCCAACACCCATATCTTGTTGACTCTTCCAGAAACTGTATTTCTGAGGTGTGATTTTCCTGTGCAAAAGTTGGATTCAGTCTCCTCTGTGACATAATTTGTCCATACGTCAACCAGGTCTGCCATTTATTACAGCTTTTGTGAGTATCTGCCCACACTGCACAGTAGATCTACTCGTCTGTAGTCTCTTTACCTCCGACAACCTCTTTAAAAGCCAGCATATTTGCTTCTTCTAGTCTTCCGGTGAAAACCAGAGGTAGCAAAGGTGAGTCCAAGCAGCAGATGACATGCTGCAGTGAAAAGTCTGAGTTTCATACCTGATTTACTTTGACTGGAAATGTCATCTCCTCTGTCTTACTACTCACTTGTACTTCTGTATTGGTAGGACAGACCCTTTCACGTGTTAGCAAAGGAGATCGTCTAGCCTGGGGATCCACCAAAGCTCCTCCTCACCCAAGGCAGATGCAGAATTTCTTCACTTTTCTATCAGCTTATTTTCTTTGAATACTCACTCTGGATTTGACTGGCTACCAGCCCAACATTTTCTAGTGTTAAATTCTCCCAGTGCCTTTGAAGAAAGGAATATATGTAAGTGCAGATGTCAGTCCTCAGAGCAGAGGAGCAAGGTGACAAATTTGGTGTCTTCATAGTTTGTCTTATGTTGTTGCCAGTTAACTTACCAGGGGTCATTTTACTGTCTTCATGTGGATGCAGCTTCAGCAAGTTTAAGAACATTTATCTTCTGATCAGCTTCTTTAAATTAATTTAATCATGCCGACTTCCATGTAGGCTTTCCCTTTATAACATTGTTTAGGGTTTGCATTTGCTGCTATCAGCTTAAGCGCTCAGAGTGAAGCTAAGCTGGTCTTTCCAGACAATCTCTGTGCCATATGTGGTATTTAATCCTCTTGACTTTCCATTTTTTCCCCTTTTAAAAATAAAATGTGACTCTATCAGATCGTCTCTGGTTCTAAGCATAGCACTTGGCTGTCATGAGAATGGTGTTTTGATTTCAGCCCATGAGCCAGGTCCTGCTTGCTGCTCAGGACCTGTGGGCTCTTGGCCACCCCAAAAACCTGAGCCCACGGGTGCCCATCCAACCTGTCTGGAGCAACCATGTGTTAGAGCCTTCTGGATGTCCCTTTGCATGTGATGGGTGCCAGCACCACCGTCACCAGCTGGCGGTACGGTCGCCACAGCAGGAGTTACTCCAACGACAAGAGTCATCAGGTCTTGTCCATCTGTCTTGGATGGTGTAGAGTGAGACCATGGGGTTCCCCAAGTGCCACTGGATGTGGGACCTGGCAGATGCCAGCCCAGCTGAGCCTTTCCCCACCCTCCAGCCTTGGGGCCAGCTCCTGCCGGGATCTGGGTGACGGGCTTTGGCTCTGGACAGCACAGGCATAAACAATTTGAACTCCCACGGGTCAGGAGTGAGTCACCTCTAAATTGCCAATTACTGCATGTAGACACCTCTGTGCTGGTCCGAGCCCCACAGAGGAATAAACACTGATTTTGCTCCCTGGTTTGGGAAGGGGCAAATAAAGCTCCTGTCCCCAGGCACTGCAGTGGCACAACAAGCCCCCTGGAGCCTTTTCAGAAGTTAAGACTGCAGAAGTTCAGAAACTTTTAACGACACAACGGAGACCCATTAAAAGTGAGAAAAAAACTTCAGTGCTGCTGGGGCAGCCAGGTGCTCTTTTGGGCCACAGCTTCATGAGGCACCGGCACCCGAAACGCGACTGGCTTCGGACATTCCTGCTTCCTCCAGGTGTTGACAGCTGTTGAAAGCGTGTGGCTATTTTCAACCTGGATCACCTCAGGACATGGTTTTATACCCTGACTCCATGACTGGCTGACCCAACACGGCTGATGGGAAGTGTCTGGTGGCCTGAAGGTGGGAAGCGATGTGGCTGAGGACTTCCCAAGCTGCCAGGGTCAGCATCTCCTGAAATGCGTGAAGCTGCATCAGTCCCAGCAATGCTCAATATCAGTGACGAAGTGCAAGCTTTGAGGACAAAAAAGCTTTGCGGACAGGTTGTTATGCTGGAGCTGACATTCCGAGAGGCCACAAAAGCCCCCAGAACGGGGTAGCACAAACAGCCTGACGTTCAGCCAAGACAAATGCAAAGCCCTGCCACTGGGCTGGGCTGACCCCATGCAACTGGGCAGACTGGGCCTGCAGGGAGATGGCAGCATTGCAGGAAAAGCCCTGCGTGTCCAGCGGGCAACAAGCTGAACAGCAGTCAGCAGAGTGCCTTGCAGCAAAGGTGGCCGGATGCATCCTGGTCTGGGTTAGCGAAGGGCAGCCATCAACTCGAGGGAGCACTTGTAAGACCGCACTGGGAGAGGTGGGTCCGGTTTAGGGCTCCCCAGTACAAGAAAGGTCCTGACAAGCCACAGAGAGGCCAGGGGAGGACATGAAGCTGGTCAGGGCCTGGAGCACAGCATGTATGAGGAGAGACTGATAGAGGCGGGCTGGTCCAGCCTTCAGAAGAGAAGGCGAAGGAGACATCTGGCTGCTGTCTCCAGCTGCCTCAGGGGAGGATCTGGAGAAGACACAGCCAGACTCTTCCTGGAGTGCTCAGTGGTGGGATGAAGGGCAACGGGCATGAGCTGCAACACAGCAAATTCCAGTAGGACCAAAGAAGAAAGTTCTTCTTCATGAAGGTGGTCCTGCACTACAGCACGTCCAGAAACGTGGTTGACTACCTTCCCATCCTTGGAGGTATCCAAACTGAGCTGGACAAGTCCCTGAGCAACCTGATCTAACTTTAAAGCTGTCCCTGCTCTGAGCAGGGGCAGGACCAGAGACCCCTGAGGTGCTTCCAACCGAAATCCCCAGGCCATGGAGATATGCAAACAGGACTGATAACAAGGAATCCAGCTGAACACAGCCAGCTGAGCACCAAATGCTCATAGAAACTATTTATTCATTATTGACCAGCTGTAAATTAATTATAATTGTGGCCAATACCAGGGAAGATGCCTGCTCATAACACGTGTGCTCTTGTGTGCTCTCAGCCCTCCCTCCTCTGCCCCTTTGGCCATCCCCTGCGCTGCTGGCTGCTGCCAGCTGCCTGCTGCTGCCAGACACCAGCGGGCAGAGCAGGGAAACACCGAGGCTGCTATGGTAAAATAGAAGGAGGGAGACTTTAGGCTCCAAAACGCACTTGTGTGCGCTGAAAGTGGGAAGAGGGGTTGAGTCGGAGGGGCAGGGAGAAGTGCCACATCAGGGAGAGGCGCTCCTGTTTCTGGCCAGCACCTCCATCACTCCCCCCTCCCCAAAGATGTGGATGCTCTCAGGCCCCACCCTGACCTTTGCAGATTGGTGCATCTGGCAGGAAACGTCCCTTCCAGATTCCCAAATTTGTCAGAGGTGGAAGGTCTCCGAGCAAAATTTCAGAGAAGCAACACACCTTAGGCTTGCTACAGCCCCTTAAGTTCCTCTTAAATCTAGATGAGCTTGTCTAGAAGAAACCAAGGTTATCCAGCAAAGCCAGGAGGTAAAATCTCAGTTGCAAAAGTGGGGAAAACAAGCTAGACAAAGAAAGCACAGGCTGAAGAGCCAAACTCTTGCATATTCCTGGACTCAGGCTCTTGCTTAAGGGTGTCTCTGAACCACTTTAGCTGCAGAGCCCACCATGCCACCCCAACTCCACCACAGGACCACCCCTCTGGGTGTCTCTAGCTGCTAAGGAGTTCAAAGACAACTTCAGACCTGCCCCCCAGTTCTGGTCCCTGGAGGTCTGGGGCCCTCTTCGTGGGGACGCTGCTGGAGCACCCCTCAGGGGGATGTCCATGGTCGGGCACTGAGCACAGGACTCAGCCCACTGTGTTCCCTCACAGTGTGCTTCCCTGCTCCCACAGCATCCCAAAGCACCATGCCCGAGGGGCTGTGAGGAGCAGTTATGGACTCTGCTGTAACAGGGGATCTTTTCCCAGGTGCCTCCCAGGAGTTTATTGAAATCACCCTGGTGTCCCAAACTGCTGGTGCTGCCAGACACACCTGGTGTGAAGAGAGAAACCATCTTCTCAAGGTAAGCCGTGCAGGCACTGGGTGACCGGTGTCCCTGACATCTGTGTGGGTGAGTGCTTGAGGGCAGAAGAGCTGTAGGATCGAGGAGGGAAGGAGTCACCCCCATGCCGGGGTCCTGCGAGGCCAGCTCTGCCCTGCTCTGTGCCCCTCTCCCACAACCAGCAGATGTAGGTGTCCTTGCTGTCCCTCTCATGGCCCAGCAGCCAGATGAGTACCTGGTGCATGTCTCAAAGTTCACAGCACTGCAGCTCACCTGCTCGCAGCACGGCAGGAGCCCTGCCCCTACTGCAAACATGGCACTGCCCGGCTGCGGACATGTCCCTTGTTCACCTGTGCCACAGCCTGTTTCCCATCAGTGTTCCTGATCTGCCCGGGATGCGGCTCTACAAACCCAGCGAGACTGTGGTGTTGGCCTGTGCTTCGTGCAGAGCAGTGCCCATCAGCTGCTCCCCAGTCTACCTCGAGCTTGCTTGTCTCATATTAGATTTGATTGCAAATCAAATGCAATTTAGTTAGCAGAAAGGCAAATAGACACTTCCAATGACTGGCTGATCATCCAGCTAATGACTATCAGATCAGCAGATGTAATTGCAAACCCCTACAGTTATCGGAAAATGAAATTAAGATGCCACTTGCATCCTGGTCGCACAACGCCTTTGACATCTCCTCCTTCCCTGGCTTGCGGGCTGGAGGGCACTGCTGGGGCACACACATGGTCTGCTGTGCCTCATCCCTCCTGCGCCCTCCACCTCCCAGTAAGGCAACTGGTGCCAGAGAAGCCAAGCTGGTTTTCTGGTAGCCCAGACTGTGGTGGTGCTCTGGGGACAGCAGATCCTTGGTATGTCCCCGGTTCTGGGGTAGCTGCGGGGCACCGTCTTTGCACCGTCACTGCAAGGGAAGCAGCATTCATTCTTCCTGAATTCAGGTGCAGCCGCGCTCCGCTCCCACAGCCCTGCTGACATGCGGCAAGCCTCTGAAGACTCTCCTCCCTCCTTGATGCTGTTGTCCCTGTGCCCTCATGCTGTCACTGGCCGCCCTACCTTTGCCATAAATTGTCATTGTCCTCCTGGAAAACCAGGAGCGGGCGATGTCTGACTTCCAGGGCACTGAACTGAGAAGCACTGTGGGGCTGCCTGTCCTTCAACTACATGGCTGAAGGGTGTATATTAATCTCAAAACACTACAGGCAATTTTCACAGTCTCCCTGCACTCCTTCATCTTTCAGTGCAGACTTCGCTTTCCGCTTTTCAGGCTCTTTTCTTTCCTTGCAGACTTTCCACTCTTTCCAGCTATCCTCCTCGGTGTATATACATTGCTCGTTTGCTAGGGGAGAAGCCCTGCTCCACCAGCCTCTCCCTTGTGCTCAAGAGAGAGTTTTTAGCTGGGTTTGGTACCCTTGCTTTCATGAAATCCCAGCTCTTTTCTGTGTTTGCATGCTTGACTTCCCAAATCTGCCCAGCTGCAGTAACCAGCTCTCCTCACTTGCCCTGATTTGTGCTTGTTCACAGCCACAGCCACCAATCTGCTCCCATTGATCTTCCCATTTACGCAAAATGGCATTGACTCATGCCTGCTCTAGCTGAAGTTATTTTCTCAGCTAGCTCTTCTAAACACAGCCTGTTTTTCAGGAACAGGTACAAAAAAAGCCCCATCAGCATGCTTCATGCTGTCACCTGGTGAAGAGATATGTGAGACGTCATATCCAAGGATATCTGGAATGACGATTACAGACAAGTCTGTGATTTATAACATCACCAGCCCGCCAAAGAATTACTCTTCCTGGAAGAATTTCTCTCCTGGGGCTTTGTCCTTGCCCCAGTCTGCCTGGGGGATCTGTGACAGGCTCCCAGCACCGTCTGGGCAGACCTTCCTTTCCCCTCTTCCCAAGGCAATTTAGATCCAGGAAGACCTTTTGACGGTGCCTTTCAAGGTCTTGTGCTGTGCTACCCTTCCTCCTCGCCTCCCGTTCTTACCCTCTCCTCCTGTGTCCTCCATTGCTTCTGCTCTGGTCACATTGGCTATTTGTCTGACCTCTGGGAATACCTGCTGCCATGGGCAGCTCCATGTAGTAATTTGAGTTCCTCCACACCAGCTTTGCATTGAGGCCACAATCGTTTGTGGTATTTCCTATGGACCATCTGCTCTTCCTACGCCAGAGGAGACACCAGCCTTTTGCTGCCCGTACCTCCCTCCCTGCTCTTATCCCTACAGGTGCTTCCCTTCCCTCTGTGGTTATGACCTTGTTTACCAGCACCTACTCTTCCAGCACAACCCAAACCAGCATGGAGAGTACATGCCTCTCCTTCAACCTCCATTCCCTTCGTGGTTCAAAGCCTGGCATCAGATCCCTGAAGGCTTCTCCCATGCTGCTGGCGTGCCTCCTTGCATTAAGAGGAGAGTGTCCGTGGAGGCTCCCAGCTGCTCAAGCACCCCAGCCCTTCCCGTGGCACGCAGCCTTGGGCTGGCTGCTCCTCCCTCCCTCCCTGCTCACACACGCACCTGGACTGCTGGGCGCCAGGACAAATCCACAGCCCATCCCTGAATCTCCGCGTTGTGGAGCACATCCCCAGCATGGTGGGGCTGTCCTTGTTCCCTCCTGGAGGGAGCTTGCGATGTCGTCTGAGGGTGCTCGAGTCTTCTCAGCCTGGCACCCACCTCCTCTTCGCTCCTGGCAGATGCTCCCACACTTCTCTCTGGAAGGACCTGGTGACAGCTCTGTCAGTACCAACAGCTTCTTGCAGGCTTGCACAAATCTCTGATCATCTCCTTCTGCTCTTCCTGTGCATTCAGTAGTTTTAGGTTCACATTCAAAATCTTGTGTATCTCATCTTCACTTATCCCTGAGCTCCAGCTTCTCGTTAGATTCGGTCTTTCCCTTTTCCTGCAGGCTAGTGTCTCTGCTTTTCCTTGCCACCCTCAAGCCTGTTTGAACTACACAGTCACCTTCAGATGCCTTTCTGGTCCTCCTATGATCTCTCACACTCTCAGAGGTCCTTCCCTTGCATTGCTTTCTAGGTGTGAACATGAGGCTAACATCTACAGTGCAGTATTTGCAAGCAGACACCTTCTTTGTCTGTAACGTTTAAAGCTTTGGGGTTTTTTTGAGATCTGCTCCCACAACCTGTGATGGAGAAAGGAAGCAGGACATCTTTCTGTATCTTCACTAATGATGTAAACACAATTTACTCCCATGAAGGGCAGCAACTGTTCAGGCAGGGCCCAACTTGTCACGTTTTGTGCGATCTTTAGACCAATCTCCAGTTGCAGCCCAGGAAACCTGGAGGGAGGAGAGGAGCTGCTCTTGTCCGCTCTCATTTAACAGTCCCTGGGATCGTTATGGACCGCAGTGGTGAGGTCCCAGCTCTCTCTGGTGTCCTTCAGGTGACACAGAGTTGGGGGTTGCCCTGAGGATCGAAACCCCATGGGCTGAGACCCGCCACCTGCCCCCACAGACGTATCCCCGCCGAGCCCCTGAAGCGAGGTGTGAGGAGTGCCGGGCAGTGGCACAGCTTCAGCCCACTGCACAGCAGAGCAGAGGGCTGGTGATGCCCCACGGCAGGGGTGAGCACTCACCTTCCTTCTCCCTGTCCTTATCTCCTCCTGCTCTTCCTGTAGATGAGCCCCAAATCCCTGCAGCGGGGAAATCTCAGCAGCCCCACCATGTTCCTTCTTTTGGGATTTTCCAGTGCCTACAGAGCACAGGTGACCCTCTGCCTGTGCTTCTCGCTCATTTACCTGGTGACGGTGCTGGGAAACCTGCTCATCATGACCCTCGTCTGGCTGGATGCTCACCTGCACTCCCCCATGTATTTCTTCCTGGGCCACCTCTCCTTCCTGGACATCTGCTACTCCTCCGTCACCCTCCCTAAGATCCTTGGAGACTCCTTCTCACCGCAGAAGACCATCTCCTTTGTGGGCTGCATCACGCAGATCTTCTTCTTCCTTTGCTTTGGGGGCTCCGAGTGCATGCTCCTGGCTGCTATGGCCTACGATCGGTACCTGGCCATCTGCCACCCCCTCCACTACCCGGCGCTCATGAGCAGGAATATGTGCCACTGCTTAGTGGCCGTTTCGTGGATGAGCGGCTCTTTCTCGTCCCTGACCCAGGCCTTCCTCACAGCCCGCTTGCCCTTCTGCGGGTCCAACATGATCGACCACTTGTTCTGCGAGACGCCCTTCTTGCTGAAGGCGTCCTGCAGCCCTAACGCTCCCCTCAACAAGGCCGCCTTGTATGCTTTGGCTGGGACTATTGCGATGGGCTCTTTCCTCCTCACTCTCGTGTCGTACGTTCACATCATCAGGGCTGTCCTCCAGAAGGGAGCAGGGACGCAGAGGGCCTTTGCCACCTGCACCTCCCACCTGACCGTGGTGTCCCTGTTCGTCGGCGCCGGGGCCGTTGCGTACCTGGTGCCTCACTCCAGCGGCTCCAAGGAGATGGACGAGGTCCTTGCCCTGCTGTACGCCATTGTGACCCCCATGCTCAACCCCATCATCTGCAGCCTGAGAAACAGCGAGGTCAAAGGGGCCATCAGGAAAGCCCTTCGCAGGGGGGTGTTACAGATGTCCACCAAGGGTGCAGGCATCGTCGCTGAGCGACCCCCACCCTCCCCACGGCAGGGATACGGCTCTCAGTGAGCCAACACACATGAAGGGGTCTGGGGCTCCCGGTCGGGCGGTGCCGTGCGGTGCTAGTGGGGGCACAGCCGGCAGCAACTCGCTCTCCCTCACCAAGGCATCCACTGCTCAGACCCGTCATTGCCCGGTGGGGACCTGGGGGCTGGATACCTAATTCACAGCATCGTCTCCCTTTGTGGCTGAAAGCCCCAGGCACAGCTGGCTTGAACTCGCAGTGCCAGCTTCAGAAAGCCCAACTCATGCAGGTACGACCCCGGGCAGGTGAGCTGTGTCTCATCCCATCCCAGGAGCCTTGTACCGTCCTTCCAGTGTGGAGCACTGCAGAGGTCTTCACTCTCTTGGACCAGTGGCAGAAGGATGGCACGCTCCATTCAGTCTGCTCTGGAGACCTGAATAGACTAGGAGGGGATTTTGTAAAATTGCTAATTGCTTGGCTGCGGGAGTTCTCCCAATAAGTAATTCTGGGAACTTTTTTCCTAAGAAATAGGTATTGCCCAGGTAGAGAAGCTGTACTGGCTGTCCACATGCTGCCTTTGATGTGATGGTGCCCTTGATAAGCCTTATTTTTTTTAACCATTTATCTACACCAGGACTTTGTCAGGCTTTCTGGAAAGAGCTTTTATTCCTAAGCAGAGCCCTTCCTGAGATGAAAGACTGTGCAAAGCACAGCAGTAATGCTCGGCTGCTTGCATCTCCTGTTAAGTGGTGGATAATCTTGCCTGGGCTGGACTGGCAGACACTGCAGAGCCGGATGTCTTTCCCTTAATGCAATAAAATATGTATAAGTAGGAAAACCATTGTCAGGGGATTGATCTTTGTAGTTTCAGGAGTCAAAGTTAATCCTGGGAACGGAGAGCTGCTTCCACATGCAAAATGGTGGCGATAAGGCAGGAGCGTGAGTGGGAGAGCAGATTAATCTGGTCCATGATGTGCCTTCAGGAAGGGTTCAGGGGCTCTCAGCAGCGCATGGGGCCGGGAAGGTGCTACCTGGTGGTCGTAAATAAAGGGGTGTGAAAGGATGCTGTGACCACTGCTCACGCTACAGGCTTGGGGAAGAGTGGCTGGAGAGCTGCCCGGCAGAAAAGGACCTGGGGGTGCTGGTCGACAGCCGGCTGAACATGAGCCGGCAGTGTGCCCAGGTGGCCAAGAAAGCCAACAGCATCCTGGGTTGTATCAGGAATAGTGTCATACAGGTCAGACAAAACCCACCTGCCTGTTTTTGCAAGGACCCCAGTTCCTGCTGGAAGTCAAAGTCCCTCAGGCTTCCCGACATTCAACAACACAACGTTTGGGTGCTTGAACGCCTTAGTGGAGCAGCCAGCGGGCTAGTGAGGGTCACAGAGTACCTGGGTTTGGCCAAGTAGATCTTGCATTGGGTTAGCTCTTTATGGCAGACCACTGTTGTGCCTGGCAGAATAGATGCTTGTCCAGCCCACCAGCAGCCTGGGCAGAGGAGGGAGTGGGGGGTTCCTGCTCTATCCCTGAATCTCTTGTTGCTCTCTGTATTAATCAGTGCAGAGCCATTCTCTCTAGCTCACTGGGAAGTGGCGTACCATTGCCATAGCTTCCCCCTCCAGCTGGATCAAAGACCTCAAGAAAAATGGGAAGATGTCTGTGAGCACCATATTTCACCATGATGGTGAAATAATCATCAAAACTTTAATTCCTGGGTGTCAGTGCAAGTCTTCTCATTCGCTATGGCTTTCACCCAGGGCTCCTCTTCTTCTTGCTCTTCACCTTGGTTAGCTCTTGAGTTCTTTGTAAAACATAGAAGGAACTACACAGGTCCCCGGGGGGTTGTTGCTTCCCGTCCTGGTAACACACATGTGCTGACTGTGCGCATGGAGCAGAGCTGTCAGGAGTTGGTCTCTCACCTCCAACCTGGACAGTGATCAACCAGCTGCAGAAAAATACGATGGACATGGGAGCACCTGCCGTGTGGCTGGAGACTTCAGGAGGTGAGACCAGAGGGGCTGCTGTGCCAGAGCTCTGCACCCAGGCAGGAGATGTCCAGCAGCTGCTCCTGCTGCCAATTTGGACTTGAGGTACAGCCTAGTTTGGCAAAAATGGAGCAAGGGACTGTGCCAGGAACCCCTCCAGCCCATGGCGCAGGTTTGCTCCTCAGGTTGCAGGTGGAGTCAGAGAATTAATTCATCCCTGGGTATTTGTAAAGCACCTTCGAGTGGGCAGCATCGGGGACTGGAGAAGCATCACTAAATCACCAAAATTAGACAGAAATATCTTTGTATTTAATCTATCTGTACCAGTGCAGGATTGTCTTCAATCCCCATTCTGGGAGCATGTCTGAGAAGAGAGGCCAAAATCAACCAAGCTGCTTCTTAACGGAGATGACTGATGTGGCTTCACACGCTTTAAAGACCCAATGTGAAAATTAGTTTCTTCTTTTGCCTAGCACTGGCTAGAGGATCCCCCCCACCCATTACCTCTGCATTCAGCCCAATTAGTTGGGTGGTGTCCCTGTTCCTCCTAGAAAGGTGTCCAGTCTTGGTTAGAAGATGATGAGAGGTAGAAATCTTAGCATTCCATGCACAGCTTCCTCCCAGCCACCCCTGACATTGCTAATTATACCTTATCTCTAACTGGAATTGCCTGAGCTCAAGCCCCAGGTGCAGCTTCACGCCTCCCCAGAAGCTGCTTGGGCTGCATCAACAAAATGACCTCTCAAGCTGCTTTTTGAGGAAGCCCACCGGGAAAGCTGAGGGCTTTGCATGCCATCAGCTGGAGTCCAATGGTCTTTATTTGCTCTCCAGACCTGCAGGATGCGAGCAGAGGATGACGGTCCTAAAAACATCTGATCAATCTGGTCCATATGCAAACTCCCATAAGTACCAGGGGAGCATGAGGGAGGAGATCGGACCTGACCCAGCAGCAGGACTTAAGCCCCCTGCCAGAACCATGGCATGAACATCGATGTGAGCTGTTCCCCACTGTGTAGGTGGCAGTTTCACGTCCTACCACAAAGTGTATCATGGGGAGCTAGGGATTTCCATGCCACGCTCCCTGGGCTCCCCATACCCTTCAGGTAACAGTGCTGCCCTGTTAACATCTCCACCCAGGCACAGGGACACCTGTCCCAGAGCCCAGCCCAGCCCCACGCACCCTCCCGGCTCTCTGGCTCTCTCTGTGGAGTGTGCTGGAGTCGGGATTTGGGGGTGATGCCATCTGGGGCAGAAAGGTCCCTTTGCTGCGAGGCACAACAGGGCCATGTCACAGGGTGTCCCAGGAGAGGCAGCGCGGTGGCTGTGAGCATGCAGTGGTCTACCTGCATGCTCGGTCATCAGTGAGGGTTGGTGCTGGGTTAATTCAGGGAGAGGTTGCCCAGGATGGAGGATGCCCTCAGAGAGAGTCCCAACCTCCAGCACGTGAAGCACAGTGCTGGGGGACCCCAACCTCTCTCTTGGTGCTATTGAGTCCCAGCAGGTCCCCCGTGGAGGGGTAAGATCCTAAAGTTTGCAGATTTGGGCTGTTAAAAGCCTGCTTTGTTCCCAAGACTAAATAAATGACTTTCTTTAGGCTCTTCAGGGATTAGGAGCCCTGATGATGGTCTGGAGGAAAGAAGTGAAGCACAGTAAGAACCTATGGCTTCTAGAGGGTTGCAGCCCCACGTGGTCCCAGGTCCACAGGATCACCCTGAGAGGGAGACATCCCAGCCAGGGGGGCTGGAAGTGACCATGTCCCACAGCTCGGGGAGAGGCACAGGCAGTCCTGGGGACAAGGCTGGCGTGCGAGGAGGTCCCATGCCGTGCCAAGGTGGAGGCGGTGGGGACGGGTGGGGAGGCGGGATCCGGAGGCCAGCAGGTAGGCAGAGAGAGGGACTTCAGGGACTCGGTCAGGGGTGCACAGGGGTGCACAGGAGGTGCAGGGTGTACAGGGGGTGATAAAGAGGGGTAAGAGATGTGCAAGGGGTGCAGTGGAGGGGTGCTGTGCATGTGCGGGCTAGAGGAGGAGTGTAGGGGATGCTGTGTGCAGGGGAGGGATGCTGGGTGTGGGGGCTGTAAAGGAGGGGTGCAGAGTGTGTAGGGTGGAGGGGTTTGGATGTAGGGCGTGCAGAGGAGGGGTACAGGGTAAGGCTCAGGCAGGCAGGACGTGTGAGAGAAGATGTGCACAGCCACTCCAGGAGCTGCCAGAGCACCAGGAGCCCCGGGAACGGGGAGGCGATGCCCTGAGCTCATTCCCTCCCCAAACCACATGTAAAACATCCCAACGCTTTCTCCTGCAGGGAAAGATCTCACCAGCTGTGGCCTGGTCAATACGGACTACGCCAGCCACACCGTCCTCCTCAGCAACCGGCAATAGCAGGGGCTGACCGTCTCAGTGCTGTTTCTCTACAGTAAGTCTCAGAGGAAGCACAAAAAGGCGCAGTGATGCCCAGAGAGGCGAGGGGCGTGCGGGACTGACCCTCCAACAAGACCCTGCCAGCGAGACGGAAGCTGCCGGAGAGTTTGTCCCACTGCTCTGGGGGTGTCGGGGGGCTGGGTGCTCTGGCAGGGCTGCATGTGACCCCCAAAGGGCTCCTGGTCCCACCCCCATGGGAGGAGGAGGAGGAGGTTTGGGGACACGCAGCCAGGCTGCAGCCACGTCTGTGTCCTCTGTCCAACCCCGGGTTGGAGAAATTCAGAGACACCAATGAGCCAGATTGGACTTTCCAAGGAGCAGATGATCGTGCTGCCCAAAGCCTGGAAGAGCAACCAGCAGCCCTCAGCCCCGGGTCCTCCATGCCCATGGGTCCCCTGCACTCGGCTCTTGCAGGGAGCACAGAGGTGGCGAGAGGCTGGGGCTGGCTCAGCCCTTGCAGGCAGTGCATGGGGTATGAGGCAGAAACATTGCTATCAATGGGGTCTACGGGGGATTTTAGCCAGCACATCCCTCTGGGTGGGTGCTGAGCAGCTTTCCCCAGTGCGGCATTACTCCTTGGGCTCTCTCTGGAGCAGACGAGCCTCATCCCTCATTGTCTTTGCAGAGGAGTGCACCCTGCTGTCAGGGTAGGTGAGCCAGAGCTCCAGCTCTCCCATCCTGGGGCTGGGACAAGCCTCCAGTGTCTTCCCACCCTCCCAGCTGGAGCCTTGGGCACAGGGACTCCTGGTACAACTGTGCAAAAGTAGCCCCAAAGTGACCCCCAGTCTGAAGCACCACTCTGGGGAGAGGCTGAGCACCAGATAAAGGCCAGAAAAGCCACTTTTTTTCTTTTTTTTCTTTCTGCAAAGTAAATTGTAAGATCTGAAACTCGGCATTAGCAGGAGACATGGCCTGAGCCTGCGTTTTGGGAGGTTGGGAACCAGCAGCCATCTGATGCCCCTTGGAGCTGGGGCTGGGCTTGTGGCAAGCAGCAAGCACTGCTCCGGAGAGGGGGAATGGGATCAGGGCATCCCGGGATAACTCAGGCTGGAAGGAACCTTTTGGAGGTCTGTAGTCCAACGCGTTGCCACAGCAAGGCCCAGGTTGCTCACACTTTCATCCAGTGGGGTCTTGTAAACCCCAAGGGCGGAGACAGCATGGCTTCAGCAGATCCCCCTCTGCCTTCCCCAGGAGAGCAGGTCCCACCTCACTGCCAGCCCCACTCACCCCCGATGGGTCAGTGCTGGAGGATCCAGCTCAGCTCCCCGCTCCGTAGCCCCCAGCCCTGCCACGCTCGGGGCTGGCTCCTGGGGCTCCCTCTGCCTCCCCGCCTGCCTCTTGCTCTCAGAGATGGTGACCCTGCCTTATGGCTGGGTGTGATGCTGGGATCGTCACAGAGGTGCTCCGGGCTCTCAGACATCTCCTGTCCGGGTAGGCAGCATGGGGTGGGGGTTTCCTCCCTGCCTTGCCAGGACTCACAGACTCCTCTGGACACATGCCCCCAGTTACCTCCCATTTGCTCCCACCGTTCTCACCCGGCCGGGTGGCTTCAGGCTCGACGTGCACACAGGGAAGCAGTTGCACCACCATCCCCACATGCCTCCCCCACAGAACCCAAGTGCCCCCGCTCGAGGCTGCCCTGGCCCCAGCACTCCTGTGCTGTCCCGGCGCTTGCTGGGTTTGCCTCTGCACAGACTCATTGCTGGTTCCCAGCCATGGGTGGCTTTTGGTTGCTCCTGGCCACAGCCATGCTGCGGACCTGTGGTCCAGGTCAGCTTCTGTATTGGGTTTGCGTGGCAAGGTTTTGGTAGCGGGTGGCTTCTGTGAGAAGCTCCTAGAAGCCTCCCCCATGTCTGATAGAGGAAATGCCAGCCGGCTCCAAGACGGACCCGCCACCAGCAAAGGACGAGCCCATCAGCAACAGTGGCAGCGCCTCTGGGATAACATATTTAAGAAGGGGGAACAAGAAAAAAAACAAAAACAACTGCAGCCGGAGAGAGGAGTGCGAATGTGTGAGAGGAACAACCCTGCAGACACCAAGGTCAGGGAAGGAGGGGGAGGAGGTGCTCCAGGCGCCGGAGCAGAGATTCCCCTGCAGCCCGTGGGGAAGACCATGGTGAGGCGGCAGGCTGTCCCCCNCTGGAGCAGTTCGTGAAGAACTGTAGCCCGTGGCAAGGACCCACGTGGGAGAAGTTTGTGCAGGACTGTCTCCCGTGGAAGGGACCCCATGCTGGAGCAGGGGAAGAGTGTGAGGAGTCCTCTCCTGAGGAGGAAGGAGCGGCAGAAACAATGTGTGATGAACTGATTGCAACCCCCCTTCCCCGTCCCCCTGTGCTGCTGGGGGGGAGGAGGTAGAGAATAATCGGGAGTGAAGTTAAGCCTGGGAAGAAGGGAGGGGTGGGGGGAAGGTGTTTTAAGACTCGGTTTTATTTCTCTTTACCCTTCTCTGATTGGATTGTTAATAAATTAAGCTAATTTCCCCAAGCTGAGTCTGTTTTGCCTGTCACAGTAACTGCTGAATGATCTCTCCCTGTCCTTATCTCAACCCATGAGCCTTTTGTTGTATTCTTCTCTTCCCTGTCCAGTTGAGGAGGGGGAGTGATAGAGCGGCTTTGGTGGGCACCTGGCATCCAGCCAGGGCTAACCCACCACACTTCATAACTCCTCACCGCTGCAGACCTGGTCCCCGTGTCCTCGCCCCCACCAGAAGCCAGCCCCTGGCCCTGACACTGAGAGGGGAACCCCCAGCAGCTATGGGGGTCTGGAGAGCCCGTGGTGGGGCAGAAGCACCAACCAACCCATCAAGGGTGCGCAGCCCCAGCAGGGCCAGGTTGGCTGCGGTGTCCAGAGACCTGCCCTGGCCCCATGGGTGCAGGGTGCCAGCCAGACGCCTGGGGGTGCCAAGCCCTGGCCATGCGATGGCACCATCATGCTGCACAAGGGCACCCATGGCTGGGAGCACCAGTCCCCTGGGTGCAGCCGGAGGCGCTGGGTCTGGTGACACATGGGGACAGGACCTGACAGGGACTTTGCCCACCAGCTGAGGTTGGTCTCTCTGTCACTTGGTGACAGGGACAACACAGGGCAGAAGAGGAGCTCGGCTCTTTCAGAGAGTATTGAAATCACTGAGTTTATTAGGGATTTGTATCAGCATAAATGGGACCAGTTTGTCCCAGTAACCCTTTGGTTTGTCCCAGTATCCATCCCAGTAACCCTCCAACCCCACCTTCCTGCAGGGCGAAAAGCAGTAGGTTAAAGATGCGATTACTGGCCCAGGTGTGGGCACTTGCCTCAGTTCTCCCAGCAGCCTCGCCTGGTGGGCTTGCTAGTTCCAGAGGTGCATGTTAAAATTGAGAAGCGATTAATGAGTACAGAGCTCCCGCAAATTAGAGAGCAAAGGAGATGCAGGGTCTTTCCTTTGGAAGCAAAATTCCGGGTTTGCCCAGACAGCTGGCAGGAGCGAAAGGCCAAGGAAATCAAGGAAGAAAGAAAAATTTAAGAGATATCTATTCCGCTGGAGGCAGATGACAAGGCTGCAAAGAGTGTTGTCCCCGCAGCCGGCCCCACACCATGCTGTCACCCATCTCTGCCCGCACCTTCCTGCACAGCCTTGGTGACAGTGAGAGCCGTGGGCAGGCGGCAGCTCCTGCCAAAGCCCAGCCCAGCATCCCCGGCATGCCGCACCCCCAGCCGCTTGCTCTCGGCAAACCTTGGAAAGCCACAGAGCAGGCTGACAGCCTGCCAGGGCACCACTGATGCTCTAACGGGGCTCCCGCCACGAGCGCCGTCGGCTGGGGCTGAGCCCAGCCACGTGGCGGGGCGCCGGCCGTGGGAATCCCTCCACTGAGAATTAGGGACTGAAATGGAAGCACATGTTGGCCAGCAGGATCCCGGACAGCGGGTCCCGTCGAGCATCACGTCATCTTGCTCGTGCCAAGGTCTCGGGTCTGTGCCCAGAGCATGGGGCTGGAGATCGGATGCCTGGATTTTGCAAAGCTGCCTGTCTCAGCATCCCCTGCCTCCGTGGGGGAAACCCTCATGCAGCCCCAAGCAGCTCTGCAGTGCACAGGGACGCTGGGGACGATAACCCGGGACCCCTGCCAGACACGGCGGTTGGCATGACTGGGGCGTCCGTGGGGCATTCCTGAGGCTGGTGGCTGTGGAGGCACATCTCCACTGAGCACCTACTGTCCTGCAGCCAGCTGGGACGTTCGTGCTTCGAGGAGGACCCAAGGGTTGGAGAACAAACCCTACAGACATGAACCTGACCCAATGTACGCGAAGAGGGTTCGGAAGGGAGCTCACCCTGCAGGGACCTGGGGATGTGGCTGTGACCAGGAAGGGAGGGGGTGCTTCGGCCATGCACAGCTCTATCCAAGGCCGGTGGCTGCA
The DNA here is from genome assembly GCA_013389945.1 of Fregata magnificens. Lineage (NCBI taxonomy): Eukaryota > Metazoa > Chordata > Aves > Suliformes > Fregatidae > Fregata > Fregata magnificens. The sequence goes on from WAAD01005327.1 coordinate 105,819, forward strand.
GCTGAGGTCTGACAAATGCGGCGCTTGCAGTCGGGTGCCGCAGCTGCCTGGCAGGCAGGGACATGACGCCTCCTGCCATCAGCCCGGGCATTGCCCCAGCAGCAACCTGACCCCCATGCAGGATTTCCCAGCCCCTCATCCCCAGATCATGCCGCTCCTGAGGGACTGGAGCAGTAACCGGGTCCCAACATCCACCAGCTTCCCCCGGCCTCTGTTCCTGGAGCTGGCAGAAACAGCCTCCCTGCTGTCCCGTGCTTCTCACCTCTGTGCACGCAGGTTGCATTTCTGCTTACCAGGTTTAATGTTGTCTGCCCCACCTGGCGCGCAGAGACACCACCACGCAAAATAGCGATGCCGCCAAGCTAATGAAGGCTCGGAGCGGCTGTCCCACGCCAGCGTTTTGGAAAACACTCGTGTTTAAAGGTGGGTGGTTTGGGGGGCAGGATAAGCCCGGTTTAGGCGGCCTCGCTGACGGCCTTGATGCCTACAAAGGGACCCGGTGTCCCAGCGCCGCAGCCCGCCGCTCCGCAACTTGGCCATCAGCGGGGACGCGGACGTCACCCGCCAGNNNNCCAGTGCCCTCCGAGGGATTCCCCCCGCCCCAGGCCCACGGGGGTGTGCGTGGGGAGGCGGGCTGAGACGATGGGGGACCGCTGCGGGGACGCTGGCAGGGACGAAGGCTCCGGCGGTCCAGCCGCGATGCTGCAGGAGGGGCGGGGCTCGCCGGGGCGTGGCC
>WAAD01005327.1:106892-135307 GCA_013389945.1 Fregata magnificens
CAAGGTGGGAAACGGCCCGTGGGCTCCCCCCCCCACGCAGCCCCACAGGGTTTCTCCCACCCCACCCGGCTCCCAGCCAGGCCCCGCAGCGCTCCCCGGGGACGGGCAGCGCAGCGCCATCGCCCTCCTGCCTGCTGCTGCAGGCAGGGGCCCTGGCAGCGGGTGGCATCGGCGCAGGGCTGGTCCCCGGCTGCGGTTTGGGGTGGCAGGAGGTACCCCCAGATACGGGGCCTGATCCTGGAGTGGGGAGAGAGAGCGTGGACTTGCGGGAGCGGCCCTACGCTGTGGCCCCCATGAAGCACCTTTATTGGGGAAAAAATTAAAAAAAAACCCCCAAAACCCCCCAAACAAACAAAAAATCCCCAAATAAAGCTGCTGTAGTGACCAAACCATCTTCGGGAGCCGCCGGAAGGCTGTGCCAGGCCCGGAGCGCCCCGTTTGCTCACCTGCCCAGAGTCACTCCCTCGAGGGGAGCAGCAGCAGTAGCAGCATCGTCGCACCGCGAGGCTGAATCGGTGACGGAGGCGTTTCTCCTCTCTCCTGGGGCGGAAAAAATGCGTGGCTTTCGTTTCCCTCCCAGCGGCACCGCCTTTGGCCTTCTTTCTGTTTTCTTAAGGGTTGTTTTGGGGATTTAGGGTTTTGTTTTATTTCTTTTCCTTTTAGTTTTGGGGTCTAGGTTAGTGCATTTCCCCTCCCGGCAGGTCTGGCCCCGGACATGCGCCGTGTCTCCTCGCTCCGTGCCCGCTGCCGGGCTGTGCGAGGCCACGATGGGCATAAACACCACCCCTCCGAAAACCCCAACCAGCCCCGAGCGTTGCCTACAGGGAAACCTGGGGGCTGCCCGCCTCTGCCCACACCAGCAGGGAGCTGCTGTGTCCCTGCCTGCGGGACGGCATGTCTCTGGGCAGGTGCTTTCCGCCTTGCTGGCCGCAGGAGCCGGGGAGTGCCTCCTCGCTCCCAGCATTGTTTGCAGATCCAATATTGTTCTCCCTGCTCTGGCTCGCCAGAGGGGCGGACGCCAGGCAGGCAGCCTGCCGTCAGCTGAGGATGGTGCGGCCTCGCTGTGCTCCTGCCTGCTCTATGGGAGGGCGAGAAGGTGCAGGGTTTTTTTAAACCTCCCAGTGGTTCAAAACATCTGGGTCTTTCCGTGCTGTGGGGCTGAAGGCGGCGGTGGGGATGCTCCTGCACTCTTCCCACATGTCGAGGCCAGGGTGGCCCGGCCGGGGGTACTGGTGACACAGGCTGCGATGGGAGGAATGAGATCTGGGTGGCTCTGATGCAGCCACCGGTGATCCGACATAATCTCCGCTGCCTCCAAATTTAAGGGGTTGGGGTGGGATAAGGTGGCCTGGCAGTGCTGCTGGGGAGGGACCCCTCGAGGGGCTGCTCGGGGAGTTGTGCCTGTGGGCTGTCGCAGGGGGAGGTAGCAGAGTTTCCCTTTCCCCTCCCTTCCCAGCCCCGGGGGGCTGCCGGAGATGAGGCAAGTGCGAGGGGCCTCGCTCTGCCGGCAGTAGCCTGCTCCAGCCGCCTCGGTTATCGCACGCTCTCGACACAAGCGGGGTTGGGATGGACAGTTCAACCTCTTTCCCCCAAGTGAAGGCTGGGGATGGTTTCTTTGCAACATTTCCAATCATGTCGTACCGCCCGGAAATGCTGACAGCAGCATCCCACTGCCAGGAGGTCAGGTTTGGGCGGCACGTGTTGGTGAGGAGCTCTGGGCTGGTTTCTCCTGGGTATGGCTGGGATAGCTGGGGTGCCTGCAGGAGCATCCTTGGGATGGCTGGACAGGGAAAGGAGTCACTGTCCTGTCCGTGCAGCCTTCCTTCCTGAGCGCAGCAGGGCAGGAGAAACATTGGCTCTTTCTTCCCATTTTATCATTTCCCTTCCTGGGTGGATGGGGCAGAGCTCGGCTTTCTCTGGGGACGGCTGCACGGTGGAGGTGGCAGGGCCAGAGGCAGCTCCCGCTCCGGGGCATGCCGGTGAAGCTGGCTTCTGGCGAGGAGAGAGCTGGGGGAGAACGTCCCGGACCACCATACCTGCATCCTCCTGCCTCTGCGGCTTCAGCAAAGCTTCTTCGAACGGGGGCTGGCGTCTCCTCCTCCCCACCTTCATCTGCCGGTGCTGCAACCCAGCAGCCCCTGCAATAGATGGCCATCTCCCGGGATGCGTGCACATGGCACGGTGACATCCTCATCTTGCCGAGGGCCTGATCCCAGCTGGAGGAAGGGCAGCAGCTGGCTTTGGAGGTGGTGCAGCCGGTGGTTTAGTTTTGGTTGGTGCTCCTTAGTTGTGTTTTTTCCCCACGTGTCTCTCTCCAGCACACCCAGCTTCAGGCAGAAACGCTTCCTCACCTGTTTTCTGGCTGCCTTTCCTGGAGCGTTAGTGAGAGTCAGACTTTCACCTCTTCTTGAGTAATTCGGTTGCCAAATTTAATCTATTATTATTACTATTATTATAAACAAAAAAAGACTTTCCAAATGGGATGACCGGCAAGAACCTCTTTTTTTAATAACCCTGAAAACCCTGGCCCTGCTGCCGCAGCCAGCACTTTGCATCAGAAACACCCGGAGAAGCTGTTCAGCAAAAAACGAGTGGTCCTTTCTAGTCCAAGTGACCCATTTGGCCACGTGTGAACTGCCGGCTCCTCGCTGCCTTTCCTCCTTGTGCCACTCAGGAATGCCGGTGGGAGCACAGATGCTGGTGCCGATAGTGGCTGCCCCAGCTCTGCGGTGGCACAGGGACTTCTCAAGGTCCAGAGCTGGGCACGGCAAGGCAGAAGCCATCCCCTATGAAGTCCTCGCGGCTCAGCATGCAGTGGGATTGTCCATCTCTTGGCTTTTAATTTGCCTGCTTTGCAATCACCGCACTGGAGAGGGAGCCGTGGTGGGGTCGGGGCGCAGCGGGCTGTCCCTGGGGACCGTCAGCCTGAACACTGAAGCTGGGGCAGCTCCAAGCCCCTCTTGGGAGCATCGCAGCGGTGCCTGGTGCTGTGCCCGTGGCACTCGCAAGGGACTGGCTGCCCTGCCGAGATTCCCAGGGCTCTGCGTGGTGGGTGAGCAGGGGGGTGGTCTCTGAGCCCCCTGACATCGCGTGGGTCGGTCTGTAGTAAGCAGATATTTCCAGCCCCAGCTTTTGCTTGAGATACAGAGAAGGTTGTCTGCGTCCCCCTGATAGCGGTGGCAATGGTCCCGCTCAGTGGCAGGCGGCCACCCTGTCCCTTCGAGCCCCCCCCATGGCTGCTCGTTGGGGTGTCCTCTGCCATACTGGTGCAGACCAAGTGTTTCCCATGCAGGAGTTGGGGTCCCACTCCCCTGGGAGCTGCACGTTGCTCCCGAGTTTAATTTTCCATGCGATTTTATTCTTGGAGATTAATGTTCCCCCGTGTTCGGGTTACATTTGCTCAGCTGGCTCCCAGCATGAGAAATGAGCCCTCGTGGGTAGGCGAGGTGTGGGCAGAGCTGGGGACGTGGTGCATGGGCATCCCGTGGGGCTCTGTGGGTTGGTACCTGCGCCAGGGACCTGGGCAGGGCTCCGTCTGCAGGCGTGGGGAGGGGGAATGGATGCAAAGACGCCCCCAATCTCCATGATCCCAGTTCCCGATGCGGTTGTCAGCATCAAGGAAGAGTTTATGGTTTATGGAAGAGACGTGGTGAAAGTCCCTCCTTTCGCTGCAGCTTGGGGATCCACAAACCCACGTGTGCCCACCCTGTGGGTGCCGGTGCAGGGAGAGCTGGAGCTTGGGGTGGGGAGACCGAGGTCCCGGAGCCTGGGAGATGCTGTGGTTACGCTGTGCAGGCATCCACAATTTCCCTGGCAGCTCCAGGCGCGGGTTTGGGGTCCACAGGTGGTCAAGGGTCTGGAGCAGGACCCTGGCCTAACCCCGTGGCTGCGCTGCCCGGAGGGGGCTCCCTGGGGCTGCTGTGGTCCCGCAGAGCCACCCCCCTCCCCAGGGACCCCTCGGTCCCCAGGGGCGCCTGGGCCCTTCCCACAGCACGAAGGGGAAGATGAGTCCAGGACGTTTGCCTGACACGGCTCTTCTGGGCCATGGGGGTATTAAGGGAGGTAATCGGCTTAGCTCTGCCGCGCGCTGACGGGGGGGCGCTGGGGACAGGAGCGGTGACGGTGTGATAGGGGCACTGGGGACAGGGAGGCTGATGGCGCTGGGGACTAGAGGGGTGATGGGGATGTTGGGGATAGGAGGCGTGGCAGGGGTGCCAGGGACAGGAGGGGTGACAGTGTGGCAGGAGTGGTGGGGACAGGAGGGGTCATGGAATGGCCAGTGTGCTGGAAACAGGAGGGTTATGGGGACACTGGGGACAGGAGGGATGATAGCATGGTGGGGGCACTGGGAACAGGAAGGTTGATGGGGGGTGCTGGGGACAAGAGGGGTGATGGGGATGTTGTGGATAGGAAGGGTTATGGGGTGATGGGGGTGCCAGGGACAGGAAGGGTGACGGGGTGGCCGGGCACTTTTTCCCCGGGCACTGGGGACAGGAGCTGCCATCGGTCCCATCCCTGCATTAATCCCATAAACACAGTGCCCTCGTGCTTCGTCCCCACGGGGGGCTCTGGGTCTGGTCCCTGATGGCTGCAGTGGCTCTCCCAGGCCGGCTGCCCCCCAGGGCACGGCCCCAGCGCTGCCAGTGCCGGCGCATCTCCCTCCCGTGTCTGAGCTTTACCGACCGCCGCTGCCACGGGGGTGACCAGAGCACCGAATGGCGGCAGCAGGCCTGTAATTAGCCGCTTCATGAGCTAACGATAATTGCAACGGGAAGAAACTGGCCATTAAGTGCCTGGAGTGCGCTTTGAATTGGAGGAAGGAAGCGCAGCCAGAGCAGGTCCCCGTTCCTGTCTCTTCCCATCCCGGAGCACTGGAGCACCGTGGTCTGGCAGCTGCCTGCCCTAACCAGTGCACCCGGTCGCGTGTTGCTGGGGTCTGTCCTGCACAGACGGAGAGGGGCAAAGCCTCTGTGGGAGGGAGGTTCGCTCTTTGGTGGGGGGGACCCATTGCTTCAGGCGGGTGACACGAGAGGTGACATGTCAGCTGGCATGCTGGCAGGGACCCTGGCTCGTCGCAGCACAGGGGTCCACCGGGCTCCTGGCCCCTGTTCCCCTCCTATAGAAAGGAGATGGCAATAGAGGTGGAGGGCAAAAGTTGGGGAAGGCGCTGCTCTCCCTGTGCACCCATAGTACCCATGGGTGCTGCCTGGGTTCGGTTGGGGGTCTGCAGAGGAGCGCTCCTGAGGATCCCGCAGCTCTTGCGTGCGGGAGGAGCAGCTCTGCCTCAGGGAGCTCATCGTCTTGCATCTGTCAGGGATTATTTCCCAGCCATCCGCTAAACCGGGAGAGAGGGCGGCCCCGGCAAGCTGCCGGTAACGTGACCCATCCTGCAGCCATAATTCTTGGCTTCCTGGCTGGAAAGGAGAGGGTTTCCCTGAGCTGCAGGAGTAAAACCCAAAAGAAATCTCTGGGTCCAGCTGTTTCAGCACTGTCTGCAGCCCTTTTCCAGGAGCTCTGGGATGCTGCATTCACAAGCACCCCTGGGATGCAGCTGTGCATCCCATGGGCCCCCCATTTGCTGGGCTCTCTGCCCCAGCGGGACGCAATGTCCTGCAGGTCTTTATCACTGGTGGTGGCTGAGTCAGCGTGGGCGCAGCTGCAGGCGCAGCCCAGGCAGGGTGGGGTGATGCGGCCCCTGCTTTTCCACCTACCTCTCGCCTTGCACGTCCGCCGGGATGTGGGCTGCCCACCCAGGGGTCCCCGCTCACGAGCTGGTGGAAAGCCATAAGGGTCAGCCCCTATAGCCTCTGGGACCTGCCGATAAGTGGCTGTGTCCCCAAACCCCCATTTCAGGGTGACCAGCTGGTGGGAGCGCCGAGGCCAGTGCCAGGCGTGGGTCAGACGGTGGGGGCAGGACGGATAGACTCCCCAGCCCGAGCGAAGCTGCCTGTGCTGCTGCCACCGCCTCCGAGCTGCCCGAGGGTGTTTAATCAGCAAAATCGTGCTAGTGCATCTTTACCAAAGGCTGCAAAATGTCTCCCGGCAGCGTGGGACGGCAGCGAGGTGTGGGAGGGCTTTGGCTTTGCAAAGAGCATTTGGCCCCAGTGGGTGCAGTGGTGCTTCGCTGGGGAGCTGCCGCTCTGGGGTTTTATTTCCAGCCCTGCAGTGGGAGCACGCGGGAGCGTGCGGCTGCTCGCAGATGGCTGAGCTGTGCCAGTGCGGCCGTGCCGGCCCTTGGCCTGGCAGCTCCTTGGGTGCTCGGCTGGAGGAGGTGAGCTCGTGTTCTCACCTCCCTGCCGGCAGTGATGGGTCTGCAGTGAGAGCTCGCCAGTGGCCGTGGCTCTGCTCTGCCGCAGCTCACCGGGCAGGTGGGCGCCCTGGCAGACCGGGCTCTGTGGGTGCTGCCCTGCTGATCGGTCGGTGCCCAGCCAATGCCAGGAGGAGAGAGCTGGACCCGAGCCCTAACCCCGAGGCTGCTCAGGGCTTCAGGTGGGTCCGTGATCAGAGCAGAGCTGTAAAACCCCCTGCACCGCAGGGCACAGCCCTCACTTGATGTGGGCATGGCGGTGGTGCCAGGGCTGCCCATCCCCTGCGATGCTGGCACAGCGAGGGTCCAGCACTGTGCCGTGCTGCCCATCGGGGTGTCCCAGAGCTCTGTGGGGGTGTAAGGACGGGTCCCCCTCGCCGGTGGAGCTGCCGTGCTGTGCACCTGGCATTAGCATGCCGTGCTCGCGCGGGGCCAGCCCCGCTAACCCTCTTGCGGCAGCGCCCTGCACCTTGGCCCTGACCACCGGCTGTTTTGCCCATCACACTGTGCCAAACCTTGGACCCGGGCCAGTAAAAAAGGAATTTAAAAAAACCCAACCCCTGCCCCAGCCCCGGCGAGCTCTGGACAGGTACGAAGCCCGTTGGTATTTACTTGAGCAAAACCTGATAAACAAGACCGCAAGTGGGTGGTTCAAGCTGCGAAGAACAGCAAGGTGCTTTTTGGCATAGGGTGGCGTTGGGAACAGCCTGGGGTCCCCGGTAGGGGTGGGCGCACACCCAGCCAAGGCGGGGCCGACGATGCAGGGCCAGCGGCAGGTTTGGGCGGGCAGCACTGGGGAAATGGCATATGGCATCTGGTTTTCCTTTTTCTTTTTTTTTTTTTTTTAAAATTATTTCTTCTCTTTCTGAATATCTGACGCAAAGCGCTTTGGGCTGGAGACAGCCCTGGCACTGCAGGGTCACTCTGGCACGGCAGGGGATGCAGCATGTCACCCTCCCAGAGGCGACACAGCCTCTGCGGGGCCGGAGCTGCCCTGAGCAGCTGGAAGGGGGCAGCAAGCTGAGGCCGGAGCCACCAGCGCCCAGGGATGGCTGGGCTGAGGGACCCCGGGGGGGGTCTTGCTCGGCTTGGTGCCCGCCTCACCTGCTGCAGGCAAAGGGGACGCGTCCTCCGCCACCTCCCAGCTCTGCCCAGTCCCTGCTGGGGTCTGGAGCTGTGCTTTGCCAGAGCCGTTTCCATCCATCCGGGTGCCGTCTCCCCTTCCCGCAGCACCCATCACTCCAGCTCCTCTTCCCCTGGTGTGCCGGGCAGGTTGCCAGGGCGGGGAACAGGGATTTTTCTGGCCAGTTAAGGGGTTTGAGTAGCAATGACACAAAATCCGGCTCCCTCGGCCTGGCGGAGGGAGGCTGCCTGGTGCTCCCCCTTCCCCCAGCCCTGAATCGAGGAACAGCTTGAGGTTTTGGGGTGCTTGTAGACAAGGTCTGCTCTAGAGCAGGGATAGGCTCTGGGGTAACACCGGCGGTTGGGGTCATGAAGTGTTTGGGGTTGCCAAGGGTTTGGCATCCCCCCACCTCTGGGGTAGCCTGGCTCAGCCCCTCCTGGCCCTCCGTTTCCCCCTTGGCATTGAACCTGGAGGGGGACAAGGCTCTGGGAGGCCATCGTGATGGCCTCAGGGCTGCAGCAGGCAGCTGTCCTCGGCATGGCTCCTGTCTCCTCTGCCACATGCAGCCCTTCTGCCTCCACAGGCCCCTGCCTGCCCCGCACTTGCTCCCTCTCTTCCCGGCACTGGGTGCACACTGCGCTGCCTGCACTGCCTGTACACCGGGGCTCCAGCGTGGGCAGCCGTCCCCACAGCGCCTGCCAGGGCTGGTGGCTGAAAAGCAGCCAACAGTGGCATTTCAGCCAGGTGACTGCCCGTGGTGGCATTTTCCGTCATTCCTGGGTGGGGAGGCAGCCGGCGAGACCATCCCCTCGGTGGGAGCATGGTGCAACCGAGGTGTTTGCGGCGCAGGCAGGGCAGGCAGGGGGGATGCTGCCGGGGGGTCCCTGCGGGGACACCGCTGACCCCAGCCTGCAGGGATACCCCTGTCCCCCAGCCTGTGGCACAGTGCTGCTGGCGCTGTCCCTTGGCCGTGACATAAGCCGCGTTGGGACCATCTCTGCCGGCGTGCTTTATCAGCTGGGCCAGACCTCGGCACCCACCCAGCTGAACCAGAAAAGCTGGAAGCTGGGACGCGAGCCCTGGGTGGCCTTGGGGACGGGAAGCCCGGTGGCACATGGTCTTTGCCTGGACAAACCTGCTGGAGGAAAAAGCAAACAAGCACTTTCAGCTGCAAAGTGCTCTCCGGTGGGCCGGCACGCGCCAGTGCTGCCGCAGGAAGGGGTGGCGGGGGGGGCCAGGCTACATGGCCGTGGATGTGCCGTGTCCTCCGTCCCCAGGAGCAGCGTGACGTGGCCAGCGTCCCCCTGCCCCCGGTTTGCCAGGTTGGCGTTTGCGGAGAGCCCCGCTCTGCTGCCTCCGCACGCGGGAGGGGTCTCCGTCTGCTGCATTTTCGGGGGCAGGAGCATGGCAGTGACGTGAGCGGCTGCAGGCAGCGGCAGGGCTCCCGCCAGGGCTGCTGGAGCGGTGGCAGAGCTGTGCTGGCTGGGGCCGTGGTGCCAGCGGCTGTGCCCGGGGAAGAGGGATCACTCCCCGGGGTACGGCCATGCCTGAAGCCCGTCTCCCCTCCACCTGCTTTCAGGTGCAAGAAGCAGCAGAGCAGGGGGGATGCAGCTGGGTCGGGGAGCCCGGCAGGGCTCAGGGCTGCCGGCATGGCATCGGTTCCGTGGTCGGCGTGTCACCCGCGGTTGGTGTGTGCAGCAGGAGCAGTGCCAGGGCTGAGGCACCCGCCCGGGTGACCCCAAGCATCCAGCCTGGCTTTTGCTCTATTATTGTGGCTGCTGGCCGTCGAGGCGGTGACCACCCGGCTCACCCCAGGGGCCGTGTCCCTGGGCACGGGGGGAGTGGGGCTGGGGCTTTTGAGTGTCTCAGCCCCCCCGCTCCTGCCTGCTGCTGCGCAGGAGCATCTGCCCCTGCCCCAGGGAGGCCGTGGGGCAGAGGGAAGCGAGACCTCGGGGCCTGGGGTGTGGTGTGGGGCAGCACGCCTGCCTGCCTGCCTGCCCGCCCGCCTGGGGCTGGCTCCAGCCCTTCAGAGCCAGGAGCAATTTGCAGAGCCGGGAGGAGAGCCCCAGATGGTGCCAGCTCACAGCGGAAGCACTGGGAGGGCAGGCAGGCTGCAGGCAGGTCCCGCAGCAGGTCCCACGTCACCTGGCCAGAGGAGGAGGAGGAGGAGGAGTGACCTTGGAGTGGAGCTGGCACACACTGCACTGCTGTGGGGCCCGGACTGCCGCCGCTGCTGGCTATCTGCCATGCCCTCGGCCATCGTCATCCCTCCGGCTGTGGCCCTGCGCCAGTGTGTGGAGGCTTAACATGGGAGCGGAGACCCTTGTTCCCCGGGCACCCCAATATCCCCCCACGCCTGCCGTGGCCCCGTGCCCTCGCTGCCATGCGGGGCTGGACCCCCGCAGCCCCAGGGCAGGCTGCTCCCGGCGGGCAGGCGTGAGCTCCGTGCCCACTCATCCACCGCGGCTGATGCCCGATGGGCTCTGCCAGCTCATGCCGCTGGCACTGGGGCCCCGTCAGCCAGGAGGCTGGGCGTTGGCGTCGCCAGCACACAGAGCGTAAGCACTCAGACCAGTGCTCAGCGCTAATTAATTATCCTCTTACGTTAACTTTTATCTCTCTATCTGTGGCAGTGACACAGAGGGGGCAGTTCCTGCCTTCCCAGCTGCCCGGACATCCTCCCTGGTGTTATTGTTTTGGGGTTTTTTACCTGTATGTTTTGGCACGAGTGTCAAAAAAACACGTCACCCAGGGCCGTGACTATCAGCAGCTCTGTGCCCTGCCCAGCCCAGCCGTGGCGAGATGCTGCCAGACCCTATGGCATTCAGAGGGGCGCAGTGGGCACCCCCAGTTGCGGACATTCTGCTCGCCTCGGGGCCTGGCACGGCTCTCCCCAGGGTGGGTCCTTAGGGCTGGGGGCATTGTGCTGAGCTTTCCCTCCCACATAACCCGTCCAGGGGGTGTGCGTGCGTGCACACACCTTGGAGCTCGCACGCCAGCTGTTCCCGCTCCCGTGTGTCCCTGGCTTGTGCTCACCCGCTGTTTGTCTTTCCGTGCTGGCTGCATGGTGTCCTGCTCACCCGCTGGCCTTGGGCTCAGCTCCTGCCTGCATTTCTGCCTCAGGGAGCCTTCTCCAGCACCGGCAGCCTGTCCCAGCCCGGAGTCCCATTTAATGGGTCACCTCTGGTTGTGCTGGGCTGGGCTCGCTGCCCACCTGCATGGGAGGTTTGCACCATGGCAGCCACAGTGACAGCGGTTGGATGGAGCATTTCCCCCCCTCCACACGCCCCCGGCACGTCTGGGCAGCGGCATCCCAGCTGTGCAGTGGCCGGCGCTGGCTTCAGATTCTGTATTACTGCACGCTCCTTTCGCTTCACCTTACAGCTGGTTTGCACCATCCTGCAGGCAGGTCTCTGCTGCCCCGCCGTGTCCCGCCTGGGTCCCTCCTGCCTGTCCTACCCATGGCCAGGACATCCCTCCTGCCCCAGCAGCCAGCGGGGCTGGCCATGCTGGGCTGCACTGATGCCAAGCAGGGGGCATGGTTGGGGTGGGGCAGATCCCAAATTCTCCCAGACTCAACAGCAGCCCCATGGGAGCAGAGGCAAGACTGGGGGGGGGCTGCAGGCTGCAAGCTGGCACTGGTGCAGGTGGGCAACATGGCCGTGGCACGGCCACTGCTGGGGTGGAAGCGGGACCCACGTGCTGTGCCAGCACTGGCACCCACCTTGGGGTGGTGTGCAGGAGGGGGAACCCATGGCCAGGGCACTGTGCCAGGGCTCAGGAAGCCAAGAGGTGGTGGGGAGGGTCAGGTACACCCCAAAATGGGAGCTTGACCCCACTGGCTGCATGCTGGAGCACTGGGCAGGGTGGCACCAGCCACCCTGGGCACCTGTGGGTGTGCAGGGCTGGGGCAGGAAGGGTGCGGTGGGTGGGTGGCAGCCCCTCAGGGTAGCAGTGGTCAGAGATGCCCCCATGGCTCCTGAGTGCTGGCACAGGGGGTGCTCAGTGCCTGGCACCCAGCCTGGCATGGAGGTGCCCACTCCCACCAGCCCAGCCAGGGAGCAGCTGCTGGGCTTTGGGGTGGGCTCACAGAGTGGCAAAACCCCCCTCACCCTGTGGGGTGCCCATGCAGCTATATCTGCTTGCTAACCACCGATTGATTACACATGGGGAGCTTAATTAGATCAGTGCTCGCCTGTCTCGCTCCTAATCCCAGCCCGTGACAGCTGGGCAAGCACAGCTCGTTCCTCAAACAGAGATAACAACCTTTTATATATTCCAGGCTGGGGTTTATTTAACCTGTTGCTGGGGACTGGCTTGAGGCTGGCTCCCCCTCGCCCTCCTGCTGCCCCAAGGGTCCCACCGGGGTCTCATGGTGCTGGGTGGCCGCAAGTGCCGGGTGACCCATGCCGGGGTGGCTTCCTCCCACCAGTGAACAGCTTTCGGCAGTGCCTGTTTTAGGGGGATGTGTTTCCATGGGTCCGTGGCACAGGCGGAGGTCTCTGGTGTGTCCCCCAGCGCCCCGTGAGGATGTGGCATGTCCCCACACCTGGGGTTGCGCAGTGCCAAAACCTCCTCTCCCTGAGCGGCCGCGTGTTTTGGCTGTTTTGTGATTTTTAAACAAAGTGGCCTTGAGAGCCAGCCCGGGGCAGGCAAAGCAGGCGGCCGAGTCCAATTTCTGTGCTTAAACGGCCGATTATTTTCCCATTAAGCTGAGCCCCGCGCCGTCCCCAGGGAGCAAACCCAGCTCCTGCGGGCACAGGGGTCTCTGCCCTCTGCCCCGAGCAAATCCCCTCCAGGCTGCCGTACCCTGCGCGTCGTTCAGCCAACCCTAATTGCCACCCTAATTGCAGCTGCCGAGAAAACCCTGCCCACAAGAAAAACCACTGCAGCAAAGGCAGCTCTGCCCTTCTTTGGCACTGTTGGCTGGAGGGTGATGAATGCGATGCCCATGGGGTGCAGTGGGGAGGGGTCCAGGTGCAGCCCGGGGGCCGTTGGTAGTGGTTGCACCCTCTGGTGAGCAGTTTAATGGTGAAATAGGGCCGTGCAAAGGGGGATTTGTTGTGGGTGGCATCCCCCTTGGCATCCCACACTTGTTGCTTTGCGGTGGCATCCTGCTCGGCACCTTGCGCCCTTGCTGGGGGAGCAGAGCCGCCACGGTGGGCCTGGAGCTTTGTGTCCTGGCGGCTCTGTCCTGTGCCGGGACTCTCCAGCGTGCTGTGCCTGGGCACGGCAGCGGCTGCCCGCCTCTCTCCCGCTATGCTGCAGGGATGGGGATGCTTGGGAAAGCCCCCAAAGTTGGGGTGCCCCTTCTCGTGGGGTGCTCGGTGCCGTGCTGTGCCGGGGCTCTCCTCCGTGCTGCCATCCCCCAGGGCACGGGGATGGGCAGACGGCAGGCGCTTTGCCCGCGGTGTCAGCGTGGGCGGGCGAGGGCTGACGGGGATGGCTCAGGGAGCGTGGGATGGTGCTGGGAGCCGGCTCCTGCCGTGACTCATCGCCGGGCCGGGGGCGGCCAGGCCTGGCCCTGCTCCCGGTGAGGGCCCCGTGGCCGTGCTCTCCTGCTTGCTGCTGCCTGCGGGAAAGGTGTGGGCATGGCCACGCACGGCAAGGTGAAAAGCGGGGCTAGGGCAGCTGTGTGCTGCACCCCCATCCAGCTGTGCACCCCCCCGTCCAGCTGTGCCCAGCCCAGGACACGGGCACACTGAGCGGTACCTGGCTCCACACTGCCACCAGCTCGTGAGGAGGGGTCGTCTGTGCTCGTGCCACGGCGGTGCCAGCAGTGTCACTGTCCCCGGCAGCGGCTCCTGCTGCTGTCGCTGAAAGCTGGGACCTCAGAGTGTCCCCACAGCCCCACGCCACAGGTGAGACCTGTGTGCTGGCCCTGCGTGCCACCGTCCCAGCTGGTCACAGTTCCTCCATCTCCGCACACGGTTTGCCACCATCACCCGGTCTCAGGACTCGGCTTTGCCCCGGGGACTTTGTGCCCCCCCAGGAGGTCCCACTGGCTTGAGCCAGGCTGGGGGAGGACCGGGGCTGCTCCTGGCCATGGCAGGCTGCCACGGCATCACGAGCGTGTTGGGTCCGGATGAGGTCAGAGTGTGGGGGGCTTGTGCCTGTCCCTAGGAACCGGAGAGGTCCTCGGGTCTGACATGGAAATGAGATGCCCCATAAAGCCACGAGGGAGGTTTGGGCCGTGGTACCTCGCCGGGGGAGGGCTGAGTCCCTCCATTTTCCCCTGTTGCGATGTCAAAGGGATGGAAACGGAAGCTGCTGCCTGTGATGACCTGTTACAGCTGTGCTGAGGCTTTCCGGGGGGTGGGGTTGGGGGTTTTCTTGTTTGACAGCTACCGCACGAGCATCCGTTTGTGTTGGTTGGATTTCAGCTGCCAGCCTGCTCGGCCACTGCCTGCGTGGTGCAGGGGGATGCTGGAGACCCTTGTTGCCACCAGCTCTGCGGGACTCAGGGTGTCCTGCAGCACCCTGGGACTTGTGGGATCCCACAGGATGGTGACATCCTGGGGTTCGTGGTGTCCTGTGGGATGGCAGCACCCTGGGACTTGGGGCGTCCCATGGGACAGTGGCACCCTGGGGCTCGGGGTCCCATGCAGGAGGACGGGCACTGCCTGCTCTTCCCTGCAGGCACCAAACAGCCTTGCACAGGTCATAAAATCATAGAATAACTCGAGTTGGAAGGGACCCATAAAGATCATTGAGTCCAACTCCCAGGTCATTAGAGCCTGTACTAAATTGCAGTCAGTAATGGCTTTGCGAAGGCAAAGGGGGGCTGAGCGACAGCTCCAGTGAAGCACATCCACACCCGTTAACTGCAGCGGGAACTGCCCAGGGCAGCTGGGTCCCACGCCAAGCGGCCACAGACAGACCCGGGGGAGCGTTTGACCCCTCTCCTCCTCCTGACCTCTTTTCTCCTGTCCCTGCAGCAGTGTCGTGTCCTCGGAGCCTGGACTGTGCCCTGCAGCGCCGGGAGTTCTGCTCGCCGGGGTCGGGCGCCTGTGGCCCCTGCCTGCCCCCCTTCCAGGAGGACGACCGCGGGCGATGCGTCCAGAAGCAGCTCTCACCCAGCGGTAGGTGCACCCACCCACCCTGCAGCGGCCCCTTCTGCAACCTCCTGCCCTGCCTGCAAACCCGCCCCGCACTTCTGCAGCTCCAGGAGGTTCCCGTGCCTCGGGGCAGCCCCCCATCCCAGCAGCACCCCTGCTCCCCATCCTCTGGTCTCTCCTCTCCGTGGCAGCCGTATCCCCGTGGGGATGGCAGCTCTGCTCCCTCTCACCCCAAGCCCTGTCTCGACGCAGTCATGGGGTGGTTTTGGGGCTGGTGGGGAGTATGCAGACCCGACCCTGCTCCTTGTGCATCCTCCTGCAGCTGCACCGGCGACCGTGTGTGCCGCTGGGCCCTGCCAGCACCCAGGGGTGCCCAGGAGCCCAGGGATGGGAGAGGGCCCGGGTGGCTGCCAGGGCACTCCGGGGTCTGCCTGGCTGCTCTGGGGTGGGGGTTTCTCGGAGTAGGGGACGTGGCTGCACAGAGCCCCAGGCTTTGCAGGAGCAGGGTAGCGGCTTTCGGTGCACAGAGCTGTGGCTTGTGCAGACCCTGTGGCCAAGGCAAACGGGTGCCTGCAGCCTCACCCGTCCCGGGGCTCAGCCATGCCGGTGTTTGGGATTTCAATACCTGGTTTCCATTGGTTTGAGATGTTGGGCTGTGGTTTGGGGCTGCCATCTCCTCCTCTGGTGATGCCCAGCATCCATGCCAGGAGGGTTGAAGTCAGCAGCGCCGGGTAGGAGCCCTGCCTGGCCGCGCACAAGGGCGCCGAAGGCTGCACCGGGTGTTATTACCCCGCTCCTTTCCCAAGGGAGCTGTGGGGCTGTGGCAGCCTGTGCTGTGGGGGTGGCTGTGCTGTGCCAGTGGGCAGAGAGATGGGCAAAGCATCCCTGGGGAGCAGCAGCCCGTGGTCACCTGTGCCACCCCACATAGGGCTCTCCCACCCACTGCTGCGGTGCGTGGAGGGTGCTCCGGGTGCAGCCGCGGCCCCTGCACCCCGGCTCAGCCGCACAGACAGTGCTGGGGGCTGGGCACGAGCATTTTTTAGGGTGACCCTCAACTCTTCATGCGGCTTGGAAAGCTATAGGCAGAGCTGTTTCTGTGCCCCCCACCTCGTGGTTTTTCTTGCAAATTGAATGAACAGGTGAATTAAGACTGTAATTACGGCTCCACCCAACTATTTTTGCTTTAACTAAAGTGGAGCGGCCTCTGTGTGTGGGGAAGGAGCTGGGACCCAGCTGTGCCCTCGCACACTGCTCCCAGTGGGTTTCACTGGGGACCGCCTGGGTGGGGGCTCTCGAGTGCCTCTGAACCTCCTCCGTGCCTGCTGCAAAGGCCATCAACCAGCATCTTCCTCCAGCCCACTCTTCCCTGCCTCCTTTTCTCTCCCGCTGCCCCCAAAACCCTCTTGCTGAAGGGGGGTTGGTTTTTCCCCGGCGGGCAGAGCCCACGGTCCCTCCTGGAGCCCGGCTCCTGCCCGCGGTGGGCACCCCGCAGCATTGCCTGGCCTTGGCGTGGGGCTGAGCTGGTGCTCGCCGGGCAGCATCCCCGCCGGCACAGCCCCTTGCCCCCACCCCAAGGCCTGGGGAGCTCCCGAAAATGTGCAGGGTGGGTCGTTCTACACCGGGCGGTGTGGGCCGGGAGGACAAGCACCGGCTCGCTGGGCCGTGGCAGGACCCAGAGAAGCAGCTCCCCCTGCACCCAAGCTGCTGCCTGCATGGAGGGGTCCTCTGGGATTTTGCGGGGGTTGCTTTGTGTTCTGGTTCCTGTGTCTTGAGCACGTTTGGGGTCCTGCTGGGGTGCAGCCAGAGCTGGCCTTTGCCCGCGGCTCAGCCCGTGCTTTGCAGCGGGTTGGCACAAGGGGGATGGCAGAGCCCATTGTGCCCTTTGTGCCATCAGCCTCCTGGCAGGAGGATCACCCCTTAAACCAGAGGGGAGATCCCCAAAGCGGAGCCCTGGATCTGCACAGTCCTTTGGCTCTTGGGCAGAGGGGCCGGGCTGCACTGAAATGGGAGCGATGGCTGGGGGATGAGGAGATGGCAGAGGGATGGGGTCCAGGCTTGGTGTTCAGCAGCGAGCAGGGGTCCAATGGGCAGATGCACCCTGCCACGGGCTCCCCATCCACGGGTACCGAACAGCTTTAACAGTTGTTTGTGGTTTATTTTTTAATGTGAAGTCTTGGGAGTAAATTCCCCTTTTGGAAGGGCTGCACATGCGCCGGCATCTCCATAGCAACCCCGCTCCATGCCGGCTTCTGCAGGGAGATGCGGCCACGGTAGCATCCTCGCCCGGCTTCGGCAGAGAGGTGTGGGACCACGGTAGCATCCTCTGCTGGCTTCTCTGGGACTGTGGTACTGTCCACTCCCAGTTTTGTCAGGGAGATGTGGGACCGCAGTAGCATCCTCTGGGAGGGTGCTGGGAGGATGGAGACCATCCCAGGGTCTCTCCCAGCCCCATCCTGTTGTCTCAAGCAACGCCACCACCTTCTGGCAGCAAAAGTGTGGGTACAGGGGGAAAAAAAAAGGGGATTCCCTCCCAAATCCTCTATTTTAGCATGCAGGGGAGCAGTAGCATTCCGAGGACACCCAGTTCCTTTTGGCAGGGAGGCACCGATTTTTATCACGGGTGCTTTTGCATCCTGCCTGTACCTCGGTCTGGCAGCAGCACCCAGCTGCCCGGGGCTACGATAGCTGCATTTGGAGGGGGATGCAATGCAAACGGGGGGCTGCCACGGCTCAAGGATGCCTAACGCTTTAAAGGGGCTGCCCACGCAGCAGAGCTGCGTGGGCAGCCCCTTTAAAGGGTTAGGCATCCTTGAGATGCTTGTGACTGCTGGTGAAGCCGATCCCGGGATCCCAGCTGCTGCCGTGCTCACCGCCGCGCCGTCCCCGCGGTTGGCTGCGGCTCCTGGCAGGAGCGTGGGCAGCAGCTGCGGCTCCTCTCCTCCAGCGTACCCGTGCAGGCAGGCAGGCGCTGAGAGCAGCTTTTTGGGGTCAAAGGCAGCATTCTGAGGTCTCGGGAGGGCGATGCACGTGAGTGGCGTGTTCCTGCCATTGGTGACAGCATGCGTGGGTGTCTTGGCATACCCGACACAGCACCAGCATGGAGGTGAGATGGGATGCGCGGGACCTCATGACGCGGTGCATCCTGCAGCCGCTTCAGCCGAGCGGGCAGCCGGCTGCCTGCACCTCGCTGGTGCTGCCTGCACAGGGGTCTGAGCCCCCGAAATGCCGCCAGCACCACGGTGCTGCGTTTTGTTTGAATGTGCCATGACGGGTTTGCGTGATGTGGTTTGGGCTGGTGGGTCCCATCCCTGCTGCTGCTCAACTCCACCGGCACAGACCTGGGGCTGAGCCCCGCTGGGCTCCGGGAAGCGCTTTGGGAAGAGGCGGAAAAGGAGGTCCTGGCTTGTGGACCTGGGGGTTCCCCCCTCCCTGCTTCCTGTGCTGCCCACAGCCAGGAGGGCATCAGCCATCCTGGGGCAGGACTATAGAAATAAGTGGATTTGTAGGAATTTTGTGCCCTCCTGTGGAGACTGTCAGCATCAGGTTTCCTCCACCCAGGGCAGAAGCATGTCCCTTCTTGCTCCCTGCTGTCCCCAAACCCATCATGGTAACTGGTGAGACCCCTGTATGCATCCCAGGGTTGAACCCTGGAGACCCTGAGGAGGGGAAAGCCCCAAGGAGGGGCAGGGCAGGGAGAGCAGCTGGGCTGGGATGCTGTGTGCCAGCCTGGCCATGCCCTCGCTGCTGCAGGCAGGTGGTGGGACCTACCATAAGAGGGCATCCGTGCCCTGTGCAAGCCCTGTGTGCACCCTGTGCATGCCTTGGGCATATCCTGCGTGCACCCTCTGTGCCCTGTGTGCCCTGTGCATGCCTTGCGTGCACCTTGTGCCTGCCCAGCATGCCCAACTCACTGCAGCAGGGCTGGGGGGGCCTCTGGGAGCCCCCACATCTCTGCTCCTCTTGCAGCAAGAGCCAGGGCCTGGGACAGCTGGGCAGGAATTGGGGGGTCAGCCCCTGTCCCCTGTTCCCTGGGGAGCAGCCCCGGGTCGCGTTTCACTGCAACGTCTCACGCGCCTGCGGTGCCCAGCAGGAACCGGCTGTCGGTGCCAGGCTGCTTCTGCCCTGCAAATGTTGTGGGGTGGCAGATGTGGCATCACCAGGGGAAATCTCAACTGCTGAACAAAACAGGGGTGCGGGGATTTTTAGCCGCTGAAAGGGAACTTGGCGATAAAGCTGGTTAATGCAGGTGAGCAGCACAGCCCAGGCACTGCCGGCAATGCCGGAAACCACAAATGGCACAGCTGCCTTGGTTCTGCTTGTGCTGCTTCGCACGGCGGGAGGCTCAGAGTGACCTGGGATCTGTTCTTGCATGTTTTCCAGCTTTTATTTTTTTCCTTTTCCAGCCACACCACATTCATCCTTCTGAAGTGTCGGCTGGTGCAGCTGCGTCTGCCCAAGGCCAAGGGGTGTCGGGGCAGGGCTGGGCCGTGCGCCCCATTGGTGACAGCACCAACGCAGCCCGGTTTCCCCAGGCCTGATGGTGACGCACATGGGCATGGGCAGGGCTGTCCCCTAGGTCCCGCGGGAATGGGGACAGACCTTTCCCTGAGCGCAGTGGGGAGCTAGAGCCAGGCTGTCCCCATCCTGGGCGCAGGACTGTCCCCACAGGGGTCTCACGCTCAGTCCCATGCCAGCTCCCCTGCTCATGGGGAGAGCCTGGCCCCGTGCTGGCACCTTGGCACTGCGGCACTCACCCGACGGACATGGCGGTGGTGGCACAGCCCCAAACCTGGCACCGCATGGCCATGGTGCTGCTTTGCAAATCACTTTGGGGGTGGAAATAACAGGGTGCAAAGAGCTGGGGAAACCCGGGGCTCGTGGGGTGCTCTGGCTCCTGCCAAGGATGGAAGGCTGAGGGGTAGTTCAGGGAGCCAGGGGACACAGGGGACATGGGGACAGTGGCTTTTTGTGCACTTGTTTAAAGCAAGAGTGTCCCCCTTTTAAACTGTTTTTTGGCTTTGTGTAGCTCTGAGTCATTGGGCGGCTGAGTGGCCTTTGTGCCCAGCTCTGGAGGGAATTGGGGTTTATTTCCAAACACTGGGAGCGAGGACAGATTCCAGAGGAGCTGTAATTGTTATAACCTTGAATTATCCGGGAACCGAGCTGCTGGTACCACCTCGCCTTTGTATGTCTTGATTTACCCTCCAGGGCTTCCCGCTGGGGACAGCCTGAATACAGCAGCGACAGGGCAGAGGGAGCAGGGATGGGGACAGGGACGTCTCCTGCCTTTGAAGTTGAGTTTAATCCTGTTAAAAGCGGAGTGGTGAGCATCAGAGCTTGACTCTGCTCTGAGAGCCTGAGGACAGCAGCTCCACTCCTGCTCCACGCTGTCACCCCATGGGTGGGCACACCCAAGCTGGGGTGGGGGTCCTGCTCATGCCCCATGTCGCAGGGGTACCTGGCCTTTTGTGGGTCCCCGGTGTGCACCGTGCTAGGGCATGGGCTCGGGCAGCCACCCATGAAATGCCCAGCCAGCCCCTGGGGATACATGATGGTCCTCGCTGCATGGGGCACCCCGACCCCCTCCCCAAAGCGGCCGCATCCTGCCGGGCGCTGGGCAAGAAACCAGCCCCTCAGCTGGAGCAAGGGTTCCCACCAGCTCCTGGACAGCCCCGGATGAGCCCTGTTCTGGGGTGGCTCCAGCCCCCTGGGCCATACAGGACAATTTGGGGTGAAAACCAGCATTCAGGTGTCCCCTGCCTGCTCTTGAAATGGCCCCACTGCCTGCAGCGGGTCTGCGACTCGCCCTGCCAGAGCTGCCCCTCACACCCCGCAGCAGCGGGGCAGCTGTGGGGTGTCTCTCCTGGTCCACCTCGTGTCCCTCCTCGCTCACGGCCATTGTATGGCCCCAGGTGCAAGGACACGGGGCAGGTCCTGAGCAGTGGGTGCTGGCAGCCTGCCTGCTCCTACAGGGCTCTGCAGGATCCACTGGCTCTGGCACAGGGGTGGCTGCTGCCACTGTTACTCCTGCAGCCTCCAACGTTTGTGGGGTGAAAAGCATCCCAAAAGCGGTAAGGACACCTGCAGATCCCAGGTCTCGGCTTTAGGACCGCTGGTGTGCCGGAGGGCTGCATCCGAGTGGGCTTGGACTCCAAACCACCCGCATTTGCTCATGCTGGGACGTGAGCCCCTTCTCGGGGGGGATGCTGGGTCTGGTCCTGGGGCTGGGCACGCGGCCGCATCCCAGGGTGCCTGTCTCACACCCGCTCTCTCCCGGCGCAGGGCGGACGTCCGTTCCCAGCTTGGAGAAAGAAATCGATTTTCTGGCGGACGTGCTGGCCAGACAAGAGGCTCCTCGCCCCCACCCGCTGTGGGATGGCAAGCCCAGGAGTAAGTGCCTGCTCCCCAGCTCCCACCGCTCTCTGCAGCGGTGCTGGGGACCCCGTGGCAGCCAGACCCTGCACCCCAGGCTGGTTTGCCCTCCAGAGCTGCCCAGGCGCTGCTCTGCTCACAGCTCTGCCTTCTCCAACAGCCACCCTGGTCCCCGCCGGTGGCAGACAGCGCATGGCCAGTGGGCTGAGAGAGGAGCTTCTGCAGCGGGGTCCCACCGGCAGCAAGGCACCCACCACCCTCCCCACCTCCACCACCGCCGTGGTCCGGAAGTACCCGGTGGAGGCATCCCCCATCCCTTCAAATGACGACGTGGTGCTCGGTGAGACCCTGGGGACAGGCAGCTCGTGGAAAGGGGTTTCGCGTCCTCATCGGGGAAGTGTGGGCTGGTGGCGCCGTGCCGTCGGGCTCACCCACTGTCCTTCTGTGTCCCACTCCACTTCTGCAGGGCTGATTGTGGTGTGCACGGTGGCCGGGATCTCAGCACTGATCGTGGCTGCGGTCTGCTGGTGCAGGTGAGCCAGGGGCTGCTGGTGCCAGCCGGTCCCTCAGTGTCCTTGTGCCCATGGGAGCTTGTTCCTGTGCTTCCCGGGCACGTGCGGGGGGTTGGAGGAGAGGCAATAGCTATCCTTGCCAGTCCCCCTGCAGATACAGCGTCTGCCGGTCAGGGCTGTAGGACAGTGGTGGGACACCCCCGTGACAGGCACAGGCTCCCGAGAGCGGTTGGCACCTGGTTTGGGCATCGCTGTGGCGCTGGGTGCTGACACCCCCAGCACGTCGGTGCCTCATGCCCAGGCCCCGCGTGATGAAGGTGGCTGTGCTTGGGGGTGCCACCCATCATGGGTGCCATCGCAGGGAACAGGGATGTGGGTGGGAGGGCTGAGCCCCCCCGGCGTCGCTGGCTCCTGTGTGGAGTCATCCAGTCCGGTGGCTCCTGCCGACCGCTCTCCTCTCCCCTGGCAGGCTGCAGAAGGAGGTCAGGCTGGCGCAGAAAGCGGACTACTCGGCACAGCGAGCGGCCAGCCCCCTGCCCTACGACAAGATCTCGGTAAGGCACCCACGTCCCTCCTTGCAGGGTGTTTGGTGCTGGGGCCAGGCATGTGCTCTGCTTGAGGGGCTTCCGACACAGTGGGGAGCACCCGCCAGCCGGGCTGGGGGCTCCCCGGAGCCCAGCCTCCATGTCTGTCCTTGCTCCCTCCGCAGCCTGGGGACAAGACGCTGGCTCAGAGCGCCCAGATGTACCACTACCAGCACCAAAAGCAGCAGATGCTCTCCATGGAGAAGTAAGCAGCCCCGGGAACAGACAGCAGACCTGGTCGCTGGTCCATGCCCTGCTATTAACTGGGGTGCCGTTAATCATCCCCCTGGGCTTCACCTCCTCTCTGCACCCTCTCCCCTCAGGCATAAAGAGGAGCCCAAGCTGCCGGACTCGGCGTCGTCCGACGAGGAGAATGAGGATGGAGACTTCACCGTGTACGAGTGCCCCGGGCTGGCTCCGGTACGGCGGGCGCGGGGTGGCCCGGGGGACCCTGTGCGCGCGGGGTGGGATCCAACACATGCCTGGGATGCGCAGTTCCTTGCGAGGAGCCTTTTAAACACGTCTTTCATCAAACCCTGAGATGGTCCAACCCCTCTGCTTCCCCCATGTGCTTTGGCCAGGTCCCACTGTAGCTCTCCAGTGGGCAGGAGTGGGTGCCCTGGTATGGGTGCCTCGGCACGGGGCCGTTCCCTGGGGAGCGCTGCCCCCCGGCCCTGGGAGTGGAGAGCTGGAGCAGCCCTTGGCAGACCCAACCCGCCATCCCTGCGGTGCCGGGGACTTGGTCACCTCGGGCTCTTGGGCACCGGGACCGGGGAGCTCGTCCTGGTGCCTCCCCAGCACCTGGGCCGGGGACCTGTGACCCCTCAAAGCCAGGGGGGACTTTCCTGGCTGGCAGGGGACCCCGGGGAAGGGCAGCTCCTAACAGCCGTGGGTACAAAGAGCACAAAGAGACCTGAAAGGAGCCTTTCACATGGTAATGGCTGCAGAGCCCGGCCATCAGGGCCCAGATTAAGGGTCATCATTAGGTCTTTACAGGCCCATTAAAGGGCACTTGATGGCAAGCAGGCAGTCTGGGCAAGGAACCCCATTCCTGCCAGCCAGGGTCCTGTCCTGGGGTCCCCAGCCAGGCTGTGGGGTCCCATCCCATCCGGGACCATGGGTTTTACATACCATCATCCCCTCCCAGCATCCTTGGCCGCTCCTGGTGGGGAGGCAGTGCCTTTCCAGGGGTGACGGCGGGGTCCTGGTGTGTGTCACCCCATCCCAGCCCACGAGGACCCCCCCATCCTCCCTCCTCCCTGCTGGGACAGGGCGGCTCAACCCCCAGCTGGTTTCTGACCTCCTGCCTTTTCCTTCCCCCCATCCCGCTCCCTCCGCTGCCGCAGACCGGAGAAATGGAAGTGAGGAACCCGCTGTTTGATGACTCCTCCTTACACCCCTCGAACCCCAAGTCGCACCAGTAACACCCCTCCTCTCCTCTGCCTGAGCTCGCTACGGACTGTACGCCCAACGCCAAAGCCCAGCGGGGCGGCCGCGCCGGAGGGGCACCCACAGCCGGGCGAAGGGGCACAGACCCCGCTCTGCCAGACTGTTCGACGCCTGCCCAATAAACACCCACTAACAGCTATGGGAGGGGGGGATCGCCCCCATTTCCAGCGTCCTTGTCCTCTTTGCTGCTGTGATCGCGTCCCTGCCTTGCCCTTCGCTCACTGCTCTCGGGGACACGCCAGCCCCGTGGTGGGGGCACAGAAGCAGGGAGGCCGCAGCGCTGGCTCTTTGCATTTGGCTTTGAGGAGGGGGCTCCTGCCCCGGCTGCGGCTGGGCTGATGCAACAGCAGCTGGGAAAGGGTTGGAGAGGGGGTTGGAGAGCGGGAGAGGGGCCGGGGGGTCCAGGCGTGCTCGTGTCTGCCAGGAAAGGCGACAGGGCTGCCAGCCTGCCCGGAGCCCATCTGCCAGGGATGGAGACTTTCCCCGGAGTGGGTGGCATTGCTAAAGGCTCTGGTGCCTGGTCTGCCCCCTCATCCCCAGCCGGGGCAGCCCCTGGCAGCAGAGTCCCGCTCCAGGAGCCAAGGGCAGGAGCGGGAGCGGGCTTAGGCAGGCGCTGGCATCGCTCCCAGGATGCACCTTCAGATGCCGCCCTGCACGGTGCCCAGTCGGGAGCAGAGGCTCTGCCCTGGCCCCTGCACTGGCTCCGTCCCCTTCTATGGGTGCTGGTCCTTGGAGGCCCTGGAGCCCAGACAGTCCTGGTGCCACTGTGGCCTGGGACCCTGTGCTGGGCTGTGCTGGTGGAGGTGGAGGATTTCCTCGCGGCAGCCCTGGGTGCCGGCTGGGCTCCCACCCCGGGCCTCCATGGGGTGAATGCTCAGAAAAGGCTCAGGGGTTTGGTTTTAAGCCTGTGTGGCCATGGGGGAGGAAGGAGCGAGACTGGTGGGGGCTTGGGAGGCCGGGAGGGGTAGCCAAGGCACAGTGGCTTTGCTGCGCTGCTTCTCTGCCCCATGGAGCCCATGCCCTTTGCAGGATCCCTGCAGAGCTTGGCCCAGTGCTCTCTCCGGGCATCCCTCTGTGGCAGGGGACAGTCTCTGCCGCTCCATCCTAGATAGCTCCTGGGCTCCAGAGACCCCCTGTACCCCTCCAGTGCCCGTGTCTGCATCTGGGCTCACCAGCCCCCACCGACAAGTCCTTGCTCAGAGCCCAGTGCCATTCCCCAAAGCCTTCCCGGTGCGTTGGCCGTGACCCCTCCCATGTAAGGCCCGGGATGAGTTTTGGGTTGCTTTTCACAGATGTGGCTTCATGTCCAGACCCTGGCGTGGACCATGACGGCCACAGGTGACCTGTTGCATGCAGGTGGTGTCTTGCACGGGGGGTGGCGTCTTGCACACGGGTGGCCTCTTGCATGCACGGGAGCTGTTGCATGCTCAGGAGCCGTTGCACGTGCAGGCAGGCATGGGCAGGGCAGGCAGCAGCGCCAGGGCCCTGTGCCGGTGAGCGGTGGTGGTGTGGGAACATCCCCGGCGGGGTCGCTGGCAGAGGCCGTCACTGCACAGATCCTTTCCCCGCACCCTGCTCCCTTACCCGTGGGCTGCTGCCCTTCTCCCCGCACCCCTCGTTGTTGTATGGATTGTAGTTCTTTTAAAAGGAGATTTTATTAAACGACCATGTTTGAGACCCATGCGAGTGTGTGGTGTGGGGCCAGGCTCCCCACTGCGGGGCCCTCAGCTCGGAGTGCTCCTCTTGGGAGCGGGGCGGGACGGGGGGGACAGGGAGGGAGGATGTTGTGGGTCCCCCATCCCAAAACCTTCCCCAGGGAATAGCAATAGCAGCTGTCTTGCTCCTGCAGCTGGAGTAGCCTCCAAACCCTTCCCAAGGGTCTTCCCAGACCCAGCAAAACCCAGAGTTTATTTTCTTGCTTCTCAGTGTTTGCCAGGAGAGGTTTCCCCAGCGAAGGGTTGGGTGTGAGCCCCTGGCTGTGCCTGCCCGCACCCAGCCCTGCAGCACCCAGAGCCCACCCGCCCCCCTCACCCCTCGCCCCCCGGGCCGGGCCCTTCGCACCTCGGCAGGGCCAGCAGATAAGGGCTATCGTGTCCCCCCATTGTGTGGAGCCGGAGCTCCTCTCCCGGCCCTTTGATCACGCCAGCCCCCCATCAGGCTGATACAATCTTGTCTCCTCCTGGTTTCGGCAGCCTGGAGGGTGGGTGCTGACTCACCGCCAAAGCGCCCGGGTACCATCGGGGATGCTTCGCTCAGCCCCATTCATGGGTGGCCCTGGGGTCTCCAGCTGCAGCCCCAGGCGGGCAGCATCGCACCCCAAATCACCCAGGACTGCCCCAAGGCTCACCCCTGGGGAAACCCAGCCTTGCACCCCCCTCTCCGAGGTCTCCAGATTCGTCCTTCCTTTGCTCTCGGAGCCCAGGAGCCTCTCAGAGCACACCCAGGCTTTTTGGGAAGCTCTAGCTTTGAGTAAAACCCAGCTGCTCCTCCCGGGAAGACCCCCCTCGCTCAGAGCCCCCCTGGGAAGCCGTGTTCCCACCGCATGTCCGGGCATGGAAGAGTCATTTGTCCTGGGACATCACGTCTGTGCCGCAGACAGCCCAGGACAGCCTGGGGCTGGGTGCTGGGTCTGTGCTCAGCCCCAGCCTGTCCGTGCCTCAGTTTCCCCAGTTGTAAAACAGCAAGTCGGACGGGCTGGTGTGTTCAGGCACTGCGGTGATGTGGATGATACCCAAATTACACCCCGGGCTCTGTAATGCAGAGGCCTTTTTCATGAGGAGACAGATCTGGACCAAACCGTCCTCCACGACTTTCATCTCAGCCAGGTTCGGAAGCACCAACCCTCCATCCCGTCCACCCAGGCCAGCAGCCAAGCAAACTGCGGTGCCATGGAGGAGCTTTGGTGTTCCTCCCAGGGACGGGGCTTCTGAAGCTGAACCCACTGCCCAGCCCTCCTCAGATGGACCTGGGCTGAAGACTGTGGCCGGCTCCTGACCATGGGGCCCCAACCCACCGTGTACAGGGCTGCAGCCCACCAAGGTGTGATTGCCTCAAGCGTGAAACTCAGGGGGATCCAGCACAGGCCTGACGGCTTCTCCGTCACCTGCCCCAGGAGAAAGGGTGGTGATGTCTTTTAAAACTTGCCTCCAAGCCAAAACATCAACCCAGCACATTTGGCAAAGGGAGGACAAGCGGATGCACATCTCTCTTCCCCGCAGCCTGCTGCCATCTCAGTGAGCTGGGGAGGACAGATGCATTTCTTTCTGCTCCCCTTTTCCTAGTGGGATCCCATCCATCCCTGGCTGGGTTACAGACCGCAGAGCTGGGCCCAAGCCTGGGGATGAGCAGGCTCCAGCCACGGGGGTGACGGAGGGACGCATCCTTCCTCCTCCCAGAGCGGGCAGGAGGCTCTGCCCCAAAGGAGACGGATGGCCAAGCCTCGGCCCTCGGTGCACAACGACCCTGCACAATAACCGGGCACCTCACACAGCCCCCCCAAAATCGCCCCATTGAAATGTACGGGGGGGGGGGGGCNCTGACTCCCTCCACATCCCCCAGCTAAAACCATCGCTGCCACAATGGGCCCCGCTCCTACAAAGGGGCCGGTTCAAAGTCAACGTCTCCCTTCCCCTCTGCCTGTATATGAAAGAGAGCAGGAATGCGTTTGAGGCCTTGGCGGGCTGGGGGGGCTGGGGGGCTTCCTGGGGGGATGGAGAGAAAGAGCAGGTTGGCAGGAGGAGGGGGTCCGGCTGGGGAACAATAAATCAAAGGGAAGGGGAGTTACTGCCCGGCCAAGGATCTTCTGAAACCCTGGGCCCCAGCGGGAGCCCGGGAGGAGCAGGGCTGATGGCTGCGATCGGAGTCCCGCAGCGAGACTTCCTCTGCCTGCTGGAGGAGGGCAGGCAGCGGGGCAGGCCTGCCTGCACGGCCCCTGGGTGCCGGCACCCCTGGCAGCACGGCCCAGGGCCCGGCTCTCCCCTCGGCTTGGCCGAACCCAGCACCTGCGGGGAAAGGCGCCTCCCCGGCTCTGGGCACTGGTTCCCCCCAGGCAGGTCCCGCAGCTGCAGGGCTCGTTCCGGGTTGCCCACGTCCCTGCTGACGGGCTTTTTGCATCCTCAGGCTGTTTTCCTGGGGCTGCCCTTGCTCCCCGGAGCAGCCTGGCACAGCCGGGATGGGCAGCCTGGCACAAGAGTCAGGAAGGGGCTTTAATTCCAGCTCATCCTCTTGGTCATTTTGTTTTTTCCTTACGGGAACATCACTACGGGGGCGGGCAGGGGCTGTTCCACTCCCCGCGATGTGCGGCAGTGCCATGTGCTGGGCCAGGAGCTGCTGCTGGCACTGTGGGTACCAGTCCCTGGGTGCCAGCCCTCTCGGGAGCCAAAGCAAGGGCTTCATAACCAGCATCAAGCGCCTTCCACCAGTCCCACCAGCAGCCCTATTCCCATCCCACCGCCGTGGCGGAGGCTCCTCCAGCCTATCTCTGCGGCATATCTCCAGTGCGAGACGGCCGCAGGCTCCCGATAATCCGGCTTAATATACAGGGAGCTCCGGTGCTGGCAGCAGCATCGCCCCTCACCCTGCTCTGGCTGGGGTCAGGGGGTGCCCGTGCCGCCGGTGCCTGCCTGCAACCAGGAGTCGGCATCGGGCAAGGCCGATCCCAGCAGAGCCTGACGTGGTGGCAGCGTCAGGATCTGGGAAGCTGCCGGTGCCGAGGCGGGAGGGCGGGAAGGGGGAAATGCCTGGAGCCGGCCCCGATAGCGCCATTGTGAAGGGCAGTGCGAGAGGAAAGCCCTTAAGATAGAGAAAATATCAAGCGCGCTCCATTGTGGAGCAGATGGGCCCGATAGCCGGGGCTGCAGCTGGCTCCCGAGCGGCACAGCCAGCGCTCCGGGCCCTCTCCGCCTGCGCAGGCCTCCGGCGAGGACACGCTCCCTCCGACCCGCGGCCTTTCTCTGCGGGGCGAGGGAGAGGGACGGTGGGAGTGCGAGGGAGCTGGGGAGCCCCAGCTTC
>WAAD01005327.1:140525-151039 GCA_013389945.1 Fregata magnificens
CAGAAAAAAAGTATTTTTTAGGTTTTTTTGAGGGGTGGGTGGGGGGAGGGGGGTGGTTTTATTATTTTTTTTAATGGTTTTTGGTTGTAGTTTTTAAAAAGCAAAAATCTTTGTAGTGATTACTAGTTTCCCAGGTGCCCCCTCCCTGTCACGTAGAGCAGGGCTGGGGCGCTGGGCCCAGGGCTGGGGTCCCCGGCGGCTCTGCCCACCCTCCCGAGCAGCCGGGGCGAGCCGAGGGCTGGAGCGTGGGACTGGAGGTGAGCCCTCACAGCCCCAGCCGCCCCTCGCCCCGCGGCACAGGAGAGCTTCGCCCATCCGTGGGCAGGCTTGCAGGGCTTGTTTTGGGGGGGTGGGGGGGCCCTCCCTGGCCCTCGTGCCCAACGTCACCTCGGGTCCCCTGTGCCCTCTCCACTCTCCAGCCGTTGTCCCTCTGCCCCAGCCCGGCTGCCCAGGGACCATCTTTCCCAGGGGAGGGGGGGGGGTCCCAGCCCAGGGGGGCCGACACCGTCCTGTCCATGCTGCTAGCACCCCCGTGCCTTTGAGCCTGCTGTAGTTGATGATGATTTTTTTTTTTCTTAATCATATTCCGTCTGGCAACGAAATAAATTTCAGTTCTTTGGGGCGTGAGAGCGAGTTAACCCTTTCCTTGCATCCCTGCTCCTGCATGGTGCCAGGCAGCCCAGCGGCAGGGGTTTGGCTGCGTGCAGGGGCACGGTGGGGCTGGACCGGTGCACCCAAATAGGGTGGACGTGTCCCCGTTGTGCCAGCAACACCCGGCTCTTGGCTGCCTGCAGCCTGGCCCACCACCAGCAGTGGTGGCAGCTTGCTTCTGGAGGGGCACTAGCTTGTCGGGGCTGTGCCCCCCCCAAAGCAGAGGTGGTTGGGAGTGTGGCGGGGGTCACCTTCCACCTGGGTTGAGCTGCTGTTTTTCCATAGCTGCTTTTGGGAGTGGTGGAAGTGCAGCAGGATCTCGCTTGCAGGCTGCTCCAGCGGATGCCGTGGTCAGGGAGGGACCGGGTGGGGATGTAGTGGGAGCTGCAGAGCTCCCAGCCCTGGGGTGGGCAGGGGAGAGGTACGGGAAGCCTGGGCTGTCCTCGCCGCGGGGCTGCCAGTGTGGCATCGGTGGGCAAGGGGTGCTCCCGTGTCCGTGGTCCAGCCGAGGCAGCCCCGTGGTGGCTGTGCTGGGTGGTGCCAGCCCAGCCAGGCAGGTCCGGGTGGGCACCAGGGGCTGAGCTGGTGGAGATTGGGGGTGCCAGCCCAGCCAGGAGAAGCAAGCGTCTGGGGGATGACGCCTCGCTTTTCACCACCGTGGCCTCTGCAGCTTGGTTTGCCACCAGCCTGTGCCCCTGAGGGACTTTTCCCCTGAGCAGAGGCAATGAAATGACCAAGCCCAGAGGGAAACTTCTGAAAAGCCCTGTTTTTCAGCTCGGCTGCCGGTAAACGATGGGTTTGCTGTCTGGGGCTGGCCTGCAGCTGCTCACGGGGCACCTCGGGACCCCGCAAAGGGCTGGGGTGCACACCAGGCTGGGTGCCAGTCCCGTGGGGTGGGATCCCCTGTGTCCCTTCTTGCTGCCCAGTGCCTGGGTACCCAGGACCATGTCCCTGCCTGTCCGCAGGGTGGCACAGCACCCACTGGAAACTGCCCCCCCCCCGCCGCTGCTGCCCTTTGCCGCCTGGCACTCTGGGGATGGGTGGGCTGTGGGTGCTGGAGGCTGGCAATCGGCAGGGTTGGTAGCAGAAAGCCTGGGAAGGATGTCACCTCCCTGAGGTTTGCTTCTCTCCACATTTCCACCATCTGATGTTCTGCTCCAGCAAAAGGCCAGCCAGGCAGGAGCCCCGGCCCCCCACGGGGCCCCCAAATCCTGCTGCCTCAAGCACCCTGCCCGCGGGCGCTCAGGGCCCCTCCTGCTCCGTTTTTGGTTGACCCAGAAGACAAAACAAGACAGAAATGGGAAGCCACAGAAATCACAAGAGCGTGGTGTGCCCGTCAAACTGAAACTCTGCAAGGTCTGGGCCGGGCTGGGTGAGTGGCTACCGGGGCCGGGGACGCAGCAAAGTGCCAGCCTGGGGCAGGAATGTCCCCTCTGCTCAGGGGGTGTCACTGCATGCCTGAGCACCGCTGCACCCTAGGCATGGGGAGCAGGTCCCAGAGGGCAGCTGACACCTTACAGGGTGGCAAGGGTGGGGTTGGGCGACTTTGGGGCTGCAGTGAGGGAAACTGGGGGAAACCTGTGACAAAATAAGTCGCTTACATTGTGTGTTGATGGCACTGAGTGGAGGGGCACAGAGGAAGGCACGGATGGAGCAGTCGTGTCCCACCCCCTGGTCCTGTCACCCAACGCTGGCATCTGCCACTGATCCAAGATGGGTGCTTTCCCTCGGGGTGTCTGGGCATTGCCTGTGGCCAGGGTGCAGGGTGCGTGCGCTGCAGGGTGCCCATGGAGCAGGATGCTCAGAGTGAGGGGGGAGTGTGTGGTAAAAGGGTACCCACGGTGCAGGGTACCCACGGTGCAGGGTGCTTTCCATGCGGGGTGCCCACAGTGCAGAGCGCCCAGGGTGCAGGGTGTCTGCATGGTGCAGGGTGCCCATGGCGCAGTGTGTGCATGGCACAGGGTCCAGCACTGCAGGGTGCTGGTAGTGCGGGTGCCTGGGGTGCATGGTGCATGCACGGTGCAGGGTGCACAGGGGCTTGGCGGTGCCAAGGGCACACGGAGCAGGCTGCCGGTGCTGCAGGGTGCCCATGGACCGGCTTTGTTCTGGGCTGCTGCAAGGCTCCGGATGCCACCACCTCGCTGGCTTCCTGCTGCAGCAGGGCAGGCGTGCCGGCAGGGGAGCAAGAAACCACAGCATCCCTCTCTGACTTGGCCTGGCACTGAGCAGGCTGAGATTGCTCTTGAGAGCATCCGGTGTCCTGCTGGTTCTCGCCAGCACGATGACACCCACAGCTCGAGGGGGGGGGGGGGGAAAGTGGGTGCTGCCGGGCTGTGCCGGGAAGTGGCGGAGCAGAGACTGTGGTCTCTGTCCCTGCCACGGGGTGCTGGCCCCCCCCGGGCTGCCCCGAGCTTAGCTGCTCCACCCCAGCCAGAAATGTCACCATGGGGCCTCTGCCACCGGGGCTCTGCCACTCAGCAGAAGGTGCTGAGGGGGGCACGGAGCGATCGCAGGGGAAGGTTGGGGAGCCCTGACCCCCCCGCCAGCACCCTGCCCTGCCCAGCCCCCACGCCACAGGCACAGCCTCTGCAGCACTGTGTCATTTATTTCCAATGCACCCTCTCGTCTTGCCAGCACCCTGGCGAGGTAGGTCAGTGTCAGGTCTGGGGGGGGCGTTAGTCCCAGTTTGCAAGAAATTAAGTCACGTGGAGTTGCTCAACATCCCAGTGTGGCAACAGCCAGGCTGGGAGGAGAGGTCAGGGCTCCCGCGTCCCTCCCTGCCCCATGTCCTGGTCTGTAGGAGGGTGCCCCACGCTCCCCCCGCCCCAGTATCCTCTGCCCAGATGCATCCCTGATGGTCCCAGCACACAGCAGCCCCACGCTAGGTGTTGAACCAGCTCTCCAGGTCACGATAGACATGGCCACGGGGCAGGCTGGGGTAGGCAGTGCAGATGGTGCAGATGCGCTCCCTCCAGTCGGCGTAGAGCTTCACGCTGTACCTCTTCTGCCAGGCGAAGAACTGCCGGTAGCGGCTGGAGTTCATGGTCTTCAGGAAGGTGGCCAGCTCCGCCAGGGAACCAAAGTCATCGACGTGAATGAAGGAGTCTGCAGGAACAAACTGCTCGTAGTTGGCCCGGGGAGGCCCCAGCACCACGGGCACGGTGCCGGCCATCAGCGAGTTCCTCCAGAGCTTCTCGGTGATGTAGTCCTGGTGGATGGAGTTCTCGAAGGCCAGGTAGAACTTGGACTTGGATGTTGTTGGCAAGAGGCAGTCCTTGCAAAGTGGCTTTTTGTTTGCTTTCCCATATATGTTCACGTGGAGGTACCTGGAGAGGTTTTTGTAGATTTCAGCTCTTTTCTGAGTCCTGTGGTAGTTGCTGATAACCCAGGACACCAAGTTGGTCTTTGTGGGGATGTTCACAGTGGCCGACCGGTTGGGCACAAGTTTGCCATAGGGGATGAAGATGTCCGAGTCCCGTCTGTAGGTCATCACCCAGTTGAAGGTCTGGTTCCATCCTGCTAGAGCTTTAGTGTTGGAGGGGGACTCCAGGGAGACCCACACCCAGTTCTGCCCCGGCGGCCTCTCCTTGGGCAGCCTGTCCCTGCCGGGCTGGAGCCTGGCATGGGGGAACACCACCACGTCTGCCCGGCCCAGGAGATGCCGCTCCGTGGTGAGCCAGCAGCCTGAGATGCCGTATAGCTCATGGCAAACGTCCCCGCTGACGTTGGGGACCTGCTTCGAGGGCCATTCCCACACCAGGACCACCAGCGGCTCAGTGTGCTTGGGGGCTTCTCCGGAGACCTCGGAGGGATTGAGGAAGCACCTCAGGTTCCAGAGGGTGGTTACAAACACCCCGGTGGTGACCACCGCCTTCACGCCGGGCCGGCCCCATGGCGGCCGTGGCAGCAGCGATGGCCGGGGCATGCTGCCAGGCTGGCTGTCACCTTCTTGGGTGACAGAGCTGACACCTGGGAGAGAGGAGAGGCCACCAAGGGCCATCAGCTTGGCTTGCTGAGGGCAAGGGGTGGTAGGGAGGCGCTGTGGCCAGAGGGGATGGAGAAGGGGCTTCTCCATGAAATCTGGGCCCCAGTGTCATCCCTGGTCCCTCCGCTGGCCCCTGGCTCCCCCCATGCACCTGGTGTCACACTGCGGTGGCTTTTGTGTCACTCTCCCACAGTTCCTGGTGTCCCCATCTCTGGGGCGAGCTGGAATGCTGCCAAAATGGGGCACAGAGCCGATGGGCAGCAGCTACCCACCCCCCTGCCCCAATTTCCTGGCCCCGCTCCCCATTACATGCACAAGGGATGCCATCCTTGGTACTTGCTCCATGCCTCAGTTTCCCCACCTGACAAACAGCCACGGTCCCACTCCACCCTTCTTGCTTTGCCCCAGGCAGGTTGAGCCTGAAATGCAGCCAGCCTTGCCGCAGCCAGGCTCCGGAGAAAGGTGACTTGGGGTTTGTAGGATGGGGCCATGCACCACAGGGCAAGGGGGGATACCCCACGTCCTGCCTGAATAACCCCACAGCGAGGCCCCAGCTGTGAACTGGGGTGTCCTTGGGAGTGACTGGGAAATCCAAAACCCTGCTCAGGGCCGGACTGGAGTGTCCTGCCCGAGAAGTGCCCCCTCACCCCAGCACCCTCATGTGGCGATGGCAGTGCTTTCCCCAGGCTCGGGGTGCTCTCCCTGGGCTCGGGGCGCTCTCCCCGGCCACCAAAGGCACAAGGAGCCCCAGCAGTCTGGGAGCTCGCAGCCTTGGTGCCCCAAACACTCGTATTTTATTTTTGGGTTGTTACAGATGGCCAGTGCCCTGCAGACAGGACGGGGAGGTCAGTGCGGGCAGGGGGCCATTTGGGGCTGCCGCTGGTGGGGCTCAGCCCGCAGGTGCATAGGAACCCTGGCTGCAAGATGCTCGCCCCGCCACGGTGCCCATCTGCCTGCCTCAGGCTGCTGCCGGTGGTGCTGCGCCTTAACTGGTGGTACTGATGGGGAGGGAGAGCAGCCAGCTCAAGCCCACCCAGGAGTGCTGGTCCCAGGGGCAGGGCTCAGCGCCCGTGGGCTGCCCACAGCATTCGGCACCAAAGGCGGTTTCCTTTCGAGGTAACCTCTGAAAACACATTGGCTGCCTGAGCCCTGCTGCTGGCCAGGGCTATGCCGGTTCCTCCATGATTTTGGAGCCTCCTGGCTGCTTTCCCACCCCAGCCACTGCAGCTTTGCTGTGAAAAATCCCTTCCCTGCTTTGGCCCTCTCCGTCTGTCCTGCTAAAATACACGAGCTAAGTTTGGGCTCCAGAAAAGACTGGCATCCGAAGCAGGGAGGGTTAGGAAAGCTTTGCCGGTTCCCTGCACCGCACACCGGTGCTTCGGGTCCCTCTGCCTGCCGGTCCCCGGCAGCGGGGATGCTGACCCCGTTTTGAGGATGCTCCGGGAGGGGACACCCTGCTCCGGCAGTGCCAGGAGCTGACGCGTTTCTCAGCCCCTCTCCCTGCGGTGGGCGGCGGTGCTGAGCTCAGACTTACCGGGGAAGGGCCGGTGCGGCGGCGCGCGAGGTGCCTGCGTGTGTCTGCCCGGGCAGCTGCCAGCGCTGGGCTGGGGCACTCGAGGGCTTCCTCTTTTCTGCGGTTTTGCCTCGTCCTGGCCCCACAGCAGGTCCTTCCTGCTGCGCATGGTGGCTGCCACAGCCCGCTCCCAGCACTTCCCCTGTGCTGCACGGGCAGCGATGTGACCCACAGCTGGGAGCGTGCCCTGGGGATGGGTCCATGCCCATGGCCGGGCGGGTGCCCCATGGCTGGGTGGGTAGCCTGTGACTGGGTGGGTGCCCCACGGCTGGGTCGGTGCCCTGTGGCTGAGCGGGTGCCCCATGGCTATGTGAGTGTCCCGTGGCTGGGCGGGTGCTACCCGTCTGAGTACGTGCCCCATAGATGTGTGGGTGCCTCATGGCTGGGTAGGTGCCCGTGGCTGGTACCTGCCCTGTGACTGCCCCGTGGCCGGGTGCTATACATGGCTGGGTGCGTGCCCTCTGGCCAGGTACATGCCCCATGCCAGGGTGGGACACTATTGCCCGGTGCATGCCCCATGGCAGGTGCTGCCCCATGGCAGCGCGCTGGCACCCCTGGGAAAAGCTCCCGGTGCAGGTGCTGCTTACAGCTCTGCCTGTGCATCCTGCCCCATCCCGCTGTGCTTCCCCCACCATCCTCTGCCCAGGCTGCGGCTCCTTGGAGAATGCGCGTGTGGCCGCACGTGGGATTTCAGTTCCCCAAAGGGGTTTCCCAGGTGCCAGGTTTGAAACCGAGCCCAAATCGTGGCTCCTTTCTGCCAAGCGCCTCTCCCATCCCAGCTGCCAGCCAGAGCCTCGATGCCCTGGCTGGGCTGCAGTTTTCCAAGGTGCCCATCCCCGGTTTGCCTGCCAGAGCCACGGCCGAGCGGTGGGTAAAGCTGCCCAGCGGGGCTTGCTGAACCCATGGGGCAGCTCTGCTAGCTGGCAGCTTTGTGCCAAAGCACACCTCACAAACACTCTTTTGCTGAGACCACTAATACGTCATTATTATTATTATTATTATTATTATTATTATTATTATTATTATTATCTAAAGCAGGATTGTGGGGTCCGGCTGTGTGCCCCTGGCACACGCAGCTCCCTCTGAAATCACCCAGGAACAGCCAAACAGTGAGATGCTCATTCAGCTTGGACTGGAACAAGCCACTTCCTCGGTGTTTGCTGCCGCCCATGGCAGAGCTGGCAGGGATGGAGGGGGGCATCAGCCCCAGAGCCTCAGCCTGGCACTGCCACCCAGGGCTGTGGGTGATTCCCTCCTGGTGAGTGCTGGGAAGGACCTGGCGCCTTGCCCGGGCGCATGTGCCAGGGGTTCGAATGCCTTGCCTGCACTGGGACGGGTGCAGGCAGGGCCCTGCCTTCAGCCTCGCCAAGGTGCCTCCCATCTGTCACCCACAGCGTGCTTGAAAACAGGATGCCAGCCTGACTTTGGCTCCCACTGACTCATCTTGAAACCATCAGCTAAAGTGGTACCAGCAGCTCCTTGGTGCCACCAAGCCGCCGGCACCTGCCCTGGCCGTCATGCTTTCTGCCAAAAGGGGAAGGGGGCACCTGTGTGCCTCGGTGGCACCTGCACGGAGAGCTGCCTCCCGTGCCCGGGCTGCGGACCTGCCCCTGCCCCTGTCCCAGTCCGACCACACGCCCAGTTGTTTTCTTTGCTGGCTTTGCTGTCCGGGCACCAAGTCTCCCCCAGAGCCCTGGCAGGGGACAAGAGATGGGGAAACTGAGGCAGCGGCAGGGAGGGGAGCCCCGAGGCGTGCTGCGCTGTCCCTGGAGCTGGCAGGGGCACACACAGAGCTGGGAGTGGGGCCCCAAACTGCTCCCTGGGGGTCCTCGGGCTGCTTGAGCACCCCTGGGGTCTGCATCCCCCACTGCACCCGTGCTCCCACTGGCTGCCCGGATCCTGGTGGCGAGGTGATGGGCCGGCAGCGGCTGGGCACAGCGCCATGCCACCGCGCCAGGGTGTAGCAGGGCTCTGTGGTTTCAGTGCCGCCGTGGGAGCCCTCGGAGGCCAACTGCAGCTCTGGGGCTGGGTGTTTTTTCCTCCCCAGCCATGTCCCCTGTTTCCTGTTATCTTTTCTCACCCCCTTTCTGCATTTCTTCCCCTGCGTGATTGAGAGCCCAGATACCGGACACTGCACAGCCCGCAGGGCGCCATTCCCAGCCTGGCCTGCCCCAAGCCCGCCCGCTGCAGGCAGCACTCCCTGGCCGGCCAGAGCTGCCAGCGTCATCCCCACTGCTGTCCCCGACACCCCCCCCAGCCCTGGGGACAGGGGCCACGTGGGATGGGGCCACTCCTCTCCACAGATGACAGCAGCAGGGACAGCAGCGGCCACGACATTTCCATGGGGGATGCAGGATGGGTGGTGGAGCAGGAGGGAGCTTTTCCCCAGCACTTGTAGCCACCACCCCTGGGTGCTGCCCCAGGACACCCCAGCAGCAGGGACGATGCCCTGGGGGGTACTTGCAGCCGGCGGGCCCAGGCACCCTGACCCCCGCGGCCCAGGGACGTGGCAGCACGGTGCCGGACGCCCAAAGCCGGGCTGGGAGCCGGGGCCAGCTCTGCCTAGGTGGGCTGGGCAGAAGCCCCCAGCGCCCGGGGCCAGGCCATGGGACCATCGGCTAATGCCAGACAGCACCAGCACAGGGCAGGGAGCTTTGTGTGGGTGGGTGCTGCCCTCTGCAGATGACCCCACACAGACAGAGGAGCTTGGCCACCCCGCAAGGAAGTCCCCTGAGAGGTGCTCAGGGCCCCGGAGGAGGAGCTGCGAAGCTCACCGAGACCTTTGAACCCATGTCACCCATGGACCCACCCGTGACCCTCTCTGCTGCACCGCTCCGAGCTGGGGACCCACTCTGCTGCAGGGCAGGGTTTTCTGAGGTGTTTCTAGTGTCGGCTGTCACGTGCAATCCCTTGGGAGGAGGCAGGGGTGCATGCATCCCTCCTTCCCCAGGGACCAAGTAAAAGCCACCGCTGGAGCGAGGTCCTGGGCCGGACAGCCCGTTGGCTGAACCCCCACGGCCCGGCTCACCTTGACACCAGATCTGTCCGGTATTTCAAAGCCGGAGAAATACCAGCAAACCTCAGGGTCGTCCCGGCGCAGCTGCCCCCGGGTTACTCATGCAGGCAGGGTGCAGGTGGAAAGGCGCCGAGCCAGCCCTGGCCGCCCCCTGCCCAGCTCCTCTCGACGCCAGGCAGCTCTGCTGCCCGCACACCTGCCCGCACACCCTGGAGCCCTTCCGAAACAGCCGCCCTCCCCAGGGCACGGAGCCGGGGCAACGCGGTGCCTCTCCACCGCAGTGTCCCCCCGGGCATCCCTTGTCCTCCCTCGGCACAATGTTTCGCCCAGAAGTTTTTTGAATAATGGTGCTTTGTGGCAGGACAAGGGGAGCTTGTGTTAGTGCCCGGCAGCTGCCGCAGAGCCTGCCTGAAACACAGTCACCCTTAGCAACACCACTTGGGGCTGGGGCAGCCAAACCAGTTATGCACCGATCCCGGCTGCACTCGGCCCTGGAAGCAGCATGGAGACGGAGACGGTTAAGGATAGCTGGAGGAGAGGAGAGGGGGCGAAGGACAGCTGGGGGGTGGGGACAGGTCGTGAAATGAAGAGAACCAGAGGAATGGAAAGAGGGAGGGAGACAGAGAAGGATGGATGGATGGATGGAGGATGGATGGATGGATGAAAGCAAGAATGGAAGGATGGCTGGAAGGAAGGATGGCTGGCTAGAGGGAAGGATGAAGGGAAGGAAGGAAGGAAGGGTGGCTGGCTGGAAGGAAGGATGACGGGAAGGAAGGAAGGAAGGAACGGTGGCTGGCTGGAAGGAAGGAAGGAAGGAAGGAAGGAGAGCTGGCCTGGTTCAATGCTTCCTGCTGTTGAGGGCATCCTTCCCAGCCGTGGGGCCACAGCTGGGCTGGGGGTACAGCTTGTTGCAGGCAGGTGGGTCCCCTCCAAGAACACAGGTGGACACCCCACCACTTGTCCATGGGATCGGCTGGGCAGGAGCTGCGGGCAGCCGGGCCTGAGCAGGGCAGGCAGCGTGTGGGGACAGCAGTGCCACCCTCGCCTGCAGCCCTCCCCAGCGACGGGCTCCCCTGGAGCAAGTCTGTTCTGGAGGGGCGACGACGCAGGAGAGGCTCAGCGGGGGTGACGCCTCTGCGCCTCTGGCTTGGAGAGGAGCAGGCGCAGCTCCAGGGGACCGAGGGTTTCCCCGACCCGGCACCTCCCTGGGGCAGGAGCCGCGCTCCCGGGCAGGCTGTACCCGGGGAAACGTGGGTGCCGCAGCCCCCCCGCCGTGCCCCCGGGGGCTC
>WAAD01005327.1:152633-187986 GCA_013389945.1 Fregata magnificens
GGTGCCCGCTGCACGGGCAGCCCCGGTGCCCCCCCAGGACGGGCGAGGGGGATGATGCTCTTCGGCTGAGTCATCTCTGCTCCTTACCCCGCGTGGCCACGGCAAGGGGCTGCCCGGCACCGGTGTGCCACGGACCCCTGCCCACGAGGGCGAGCTGGCTGGCACAGCTATTCCCTGGCATCCGCCGGCCCTTGGCGACTGACCCGGACCCGGCCGCTGGGGCTGGTGGTGTTACAGACCGGGGGTGCGCACATCTTTTGGGGACCCGTTTCTCTCTGACCCTCCCCAGCCCTGTGGGCGGCGTGGGGGTGCGGCGCAGGAAGCTGCAGCTGTAGGAGGATGACGAGGAGCCCAGGCCTGGTTACCCCCACGTGTGGGGACCATCGCTGGAGTGCCCTGCTTGCTGCAGGCAGGGTGGCAGGGTAAGGACCAGCACCTCCCTGCTCACCCAGCCGCCCCGCGCGTGGATGGGGCGCGCGGAGGACCAGCCGTGTGCCGGGGCGAGAGCTGCCCCTGGTGTCGTGGGTGGATTTGGTGCAGCCCCTGGGGCAGTCGTGCCCTGAGGACGTGCGTGCCCTCTGCGTGTCACCTAATTCCTCGTGCTCAATGCTGCATGCAAGTCCCACGGTCACCTCGCGCTCCCTGACTGCGCAGGGGACATCTCCTGCCCGTTCCTGGGGGAGCGCTGCCCTCTCCCAGCAGCCCCGGAGCAGAGCTGCTGGTGCTGGCCGGCCAGGGCAGAGTCAGGCCTCGTGCCAGAGCCCAGCCTCGTCGGCCTGTGCCTTGCTCTCCGTTGTTGGGTCCCCCAGCACAGGTCTGCCCTGGTCTGATCCTGCTGTGGCAGGGGCTGATGCTGCTGCGGCAGGCAGGAGGGATTGGAGCAGGGAGGGGGGTAAGCACGAGACCCCTCCCCTGCTGGGGGTTCACCCCAGAGGGGTTGGAATTGGGGGTTGCTGGGCTTCTCCCAGTCTCACGGAGGGAGTGTGGTGCGTGTGCTGCCTTTGCCCTGCCAGCGGCTGCCTGTTGGCGCAGCCCCGTGCTGCGGGGTGCTGCCCTGGGGTAGGTGCCTCACCATGGTGTGCTTTCCTCCCAGCAACATGCAGAGCAGCGGCCCCCGTGCTGCGGGATGGGATGGGGAGCAGACACCTTATGTTTGGCTGAGGGTGCTGGGCTGACACTCAGGAGAGCTGGGGCCGGTCCCCTGCGCTGCCCCTGAATGCTGGTGGCCCTGGGGGGGTCCCCATTGTCCCTGACACCAGGGGCTGTTCGGGGAGCAGCATTGCAGCGAGGTGCAGCAGTGGTTTCGGGACAGACTTTGTCCGCAGGCACTTGGTGAGGGTTTGGCTGGTCCGCTTGAGGGTGCAGCGGTGGTGGGTACAGGGAGGCTGCGTGACCAGGTGGCCTTTGAGAGGGGTGTGAGAGGTGTGATCCTGACACACAGCACCACGTCACCTGCTTCTGTGATGCCCTTTGCCACCAGACGAGCCCGCCTGTGGCCTGGCGAGGGTGATGGCCGGGCACTGTCCCGTGGCACCTCTGTGAGGTCTTGTGCCCAGCCCATGGGAGCATCCGACTTTGCCTGGTGTGGCTGAGCTGTTCTGGGGGCTGCTCTGGGGTTTGGCCGTGATTTTATTCTTCCCAGGGCAGAAATTCAGGCAGGAACCGTGGGGCGATGGGGGTCTGAGCGGAACAGTATCGGTGGCTCTTGGTGGAGGGAAGCCAGGGCTGTGGGTGCCTGAGAAGCCAGGGCTGTGGGTGCCCGAGGACAGGCAGTCCCCTGGGGTGTTGATGGCAGCCCTGGGCAGCGCAGGCTATGCCATTGTCTACGTCGCCTTGGCTCTGCTGGGCTGGGGGGTGAGCTCAGCTGTGTGTATCTTAAGGGGTCTCAGCTCCCCGATGACTTTTGGTTGCTGTTTAAACCTACGTTGGATGTAAAGTTAACAGGTGATCTCTCAAAAGTCACCGCAGGCTCAGTTCAGGGTGTTCGGCTGCCTTCCCCGTGGCTATCTGTGCCCACACGTTTGCGACAGGAAGGTGACTGCAGCTGGAGCTCCCGGCTCTGAAGTGCTGGTGGTGGAAGTGCACTGCCGGGTTTTATTTGGCCCTGGGGAAGCGTTGGCGGTTCGAGGCTCTTTC
This sequence comes from Fregata magnificens, assembly GCA_013389945.1. NCBI lineage: Eukaryota > Metazoa > Chordata > Aves > Suliformes > Fregatidae > Fregata > Fregata magnificens. The sequence goes on from WAAD01005327.1 coordinate 154,770, forward strand.
GGGGGAATAGCGAGCAGGAGTTGAGGCTCTGGGTGCTGCTTTGGTGTCGCAGCATGTCGGTGGGGCTCCCGTGGCATGGGCCCTGGGGTACGGGGAGGATGCACGTGGGGCAGGGGAGAGCTGGGCAGCGGCGTGGCTGCTTCGCTGTGTGCAGGGTTTGTGCCTTCTGCTCCTTGGCCAAGAGCTAGGAAGCTCCCACCACACAAAGGAGTTTTCCTGGCAGGTCTACCCCTTCCTCCCTGGCCTGTGGGAGCGGAGCTGGGGGGATCTTGATGCCTCCAAAATAAGAAAGGCTGAAATTTTTGGGTGTTGGGGGGGCTCACCCGGCCGGCGGGGCCCTGCTGGAGCAGCGCTTGTGCTGGGGTGCAGCGTCCATGGGGGACAGGGTACCCCGTGCCAGCGGAGGCGCTGCCAGGTCCTGCTGACGGTGCTGGGTGGGGGCTGGCGCCGGATCCTGCGGCAGGAATTGATTGGGCCGGCGCTGCCCCGGCTCAGGGTGCTCTTTGCCCCCTCGCTGTTTGCAGTTGGCGCGGGGGAGGTGGGGGGGGACGCGCAGGCTTGGCAGGGTGGTGCCGGTGTGGCAGTGCCAGGCAGGGTCCCTGTGAATCCCTGCTCGCAGGGTGGCCATGGGGGTGCTTGTTGCAGAGCGATTGGTGGCCATGGTGGCCCAGTGGGCAGGTGCCCATGAGCCACTGAGCCTGCAGGGCTCTGCCTCGCTCCCTGCCCGCAGGGAGAGGCTGCAGGGCAGCCGGCGCCTTCCTCCACACCGTGGCTGCTGGCACAATCCCGCCCGCTCTCAGGCCAGGGACCTTGTGCCGACGGGAGGGTGGCTGTGTCCCAGTGCTGTGTGCTGGTGCGGGAGCATTGCTGCGTGGCCCTGGGACAGGACGCTGCCGATGATGTGTCCCCCTCGGCCTGGCATGTTGGTGCCCAGCTGACACAGCACCGCAGGACTGGCACGGGGGAGAACCGTGCTCGGCTCTCCCTGGGCTCCTGGTTCTGGCATGGTGGGACCAGGCTCAGGAGAGGTGTGGGTAAACCCCAGTGGGGATTCCCTCCCCCTCCAGCTTCCCCGAGGCACGTCCCCAGGCTGCCGTGCCAGGGCCGCAGGGCAGGGTGTGAGGGGTGGGGATGTGCCCTTGCTGGGGGCAGGTGGCAGTGGGACAAGAGGTGACGGGCACAACTTGCACTGAGCAAAAGTGTGACCAGAGGCAGGGGTGACGGCAGCCAGGCCTCGGCGGGGGAGTCGGCAGCCCCTGTGCCCAGCCTTGGCCGTCCCCATGGGTGAGGACACAGGCAGGTGACCTCGGGGAGCCCTGGCAGGTGCCCAGCCGGGTGGTGACCATCAGTGGGTGTCTGCGGTCGGGTCCCCACAGGGGTGGGGGGGCAGGACTGGCCTGGGGTGGGGGCTCGGCTTGGCCTTGTGGGTCTGCCTGGCCGTGGGGTCTCGCTCACCCGCCGGCTCCGGTGCTTGTCTTTCCCAGTGACTGTGGCTTCACCTGCCTGTGCTTCCCAGCTGTGGGCAAGTAAGTGGGTATTTAACAACAATTAAAGTCTGGAGTTATCAAAAAGTTTAATATATTTCCGCCAGCCTTAAAATGCTGTTGAAAAAGTTGGGGTGTTGATTCCCCAGGAGCTGAGCCCCATCCCTTGGGGCTCCCGTGGGTCGGCACGTGCTGCTGCCGGCTCCGTGGGCAGCACTGGGACCTGCAGGAGAGGCTGGCAGGGAGCGGGCAGCAGCTCTCCTTCCTCCCCAGGGAGGAGCTCAGGCAGACCGTGCCCTGTCCTCCGGGGGTTTTGGAGGCTGGGATTTCCCCAGGCTGTGCACGGTGCTGCTTCACCTGCATCGGGGCCGGCAAATCCCCTCACGGGTGGCAGGCCACAGGAAGAGGGGGGCTGATGTGGCAGGTTTGGGCTGTGGGGACATCCCTGGGGTTGCCAGCTTGGGTGTCTCTGGGCGGGGGCTCCCAGCCCCTGGCTGCCCCTCTGCCGGGCCGTGCTGGCTTAAGGTGATGGCTGCAGGCTTTGGGGCGTTCCTGGGAGTGAGCAGGAGGGATGGAGCAGACTTTTGGGTGGTGGCAGTGGACGTAGAGAGCTTCTGCCGCCTGGTCTGGCTGCCCTCATGGGGAGTGCCTGGCTCGACCGTCGGGGCATGCACGCTGCTGTGACCTGGGGACGCCAGTGGAGTTGTCCTGCCAAAGTCCATGGCCCAGCGCCTGCGGCCGTGCTAACCCTGGCTTCAGCACATCTCTCAGCTGCCCCTGGTGCTGGCTGGAGGGTGGGCACGGTGGGACTGCTGCGCCAGGCCGGGCTGTTTGCTCTCACTGCATCCCATGGGGCTTGACGGTGCTTTTGGCCTGTGTGTGTGGGACCTGCGCGTCCCTGGCTGGTGCTGCTGCCTCGTGCTCGGGCCGTGCGGCGCCTGACCCCGCTCATCCTCCTCACGGCCCCCCGTTCCTATCTGCTGGCGTGGCAGAGGGCAGGAGCAGGCGTCGAGTTGCTGGCCCGGTGCTCCGGGGAGCTGAGCATCCCCCTGCCAGGGAGCTGCCTGCCCGGCGCCAGCACCCCGCCGGCAGCACCCGCCAACCTCTGCCTCCCTTGCTGGAAGAGTCGGGTGGGATCCGGCTGTCCCTGCGTCCAGCTGGTGGCAGGGCTGAACGTGGGATCGCAGCAGGCACACGTGTACCCCACCATCCATGGTGGTGGCAGGCAGACACACCCAGCGCTCGTGCAAACCCAAACAGCACCCATGGCCTCATCCTGCTCACCTCTCCGCCAGGTCGAGGTGATCATGTGCTAGGGGGATGTACACATGTGTGTATGGGGTGGAACCCTCTGGCAGCCCAGCTCTGCCACTGCCCCCGGCCCCCCTGGCCACTGTCACCTGGGCACAAGTGCTCCTGTGACCTGGGTGCTGCTCCTGCACCCTCCCACAGACATACGTGTGAGAGCCCTCACCGAGGGAGGAGTGAGGAGGGGAATGAGTGCGAGGACAGGACAGACTGCACTGATCGGTGCAGGGCATGGCCGAACCTGCATCTGGACCAGCCAGCTTCGGGCAGGCGCCGGCCCTTCTCCTCTCCTTGTCCCTCGCCTTCTCCCAGCGTTTCCTTCCCAGCTGCCCGGATCCTGGCCTTTTCCCCCGCCTTGCTTCCTTACAGAATCCCAAAATGTCCCCCGGTGTCCTGCACCTGCAGGCAGGAACCCTGCCATCCCCAGGCTGTGCCAGTGTTGGGTGCCCCTGCTGGGTGCGCCCCCAGGGAGGGCTCAGGCTCCCTTGGGAAGGCATCCCTCCCCCCCCACCGCATGCCAGTGCCTCTGCCCCACCGTGGGTGTGGGGCAGCCCTGGCCCCCCCATGCCTGGGAAGCCCCCCTGGGGACAGGCCTGGGGGCCAAAGGGGCAGGATCAGTCCCAGAGGCGTGGGCTGGTGAATCCTGCTCTGCTGCCATGTCTGCCCATTGCCGTGTCACCCCAGGTGCTGCTGATGGGGTGCCTGCCCTGCAGTGGTGCAGGAGGGGTCGGGGACAGAGGGCGTCTGGGGAAGGAGATGAGCAAAAGGTCAATGACCCACTTTAAAAAAAATAAATAACAACAAGCAGGCTCCTCCTGTCGCCACCAAGGACCCAACAGTCCCCAAGGGAGCCTGGTACAGCCCGGCGTGGGTGTGGGGGGACGGTCCCACAGGCGCCTGGGCACAGAGGCCGGATTGTGTGCCTGGTAAACAGGCAGGGAGGCGGGTGCAGGCAGCGGGCGGCAGAGCAGGAGCCATGGGGTGGGCAGAGTGGGTTGGGGTGTCCCTTGCCACTGCCCCCCCCCCCCGCCCCGGTACAGGGATGGTGACACCAGGGACCGTCCCTGGGACTGGTGGTGCTGGAAAGATGGGGATCCCCCAGCCCTGGCACCTTTCCTGGGGTGTCCACCGTTGCCACCAGCCCTTCTTCCTCCAGTCTCTGCCTCCCCCAAAATCAGCAGCTCTGTGGTTGGAGAGGGCAGCAGTGGGGGGCACCCATGGGTGCAGCCGTGCCCATCCCACAGCCCTGCCAAGGATGATGCCCACAGGAGTGCCGTGGCCACGTGCCAGTGGGGGTCGGGGGGTGGGGGTCCCTCTGCTCGCTGCCGTTCGCTGGGCTGCTGTGACTTTTTGGCAGAGCATTTGCAGCCCCTGGGTGAGGCCAGTGTGGAGCTGACCCTGTCACCTGCTGCCAGCTGCATCCTTCCAGGCAGCCCCTGTCGTGTTAAAGCCCTCTCCTCCCGCCCCGCTGGCGTGCCCCTCCAGCGCCTGGTCACCGCGGGTGACTGGGCTGGTGTGGGAGCATGGTGGGAGGTGCCGGCACTGCAGCGAGCACCCTCCCGGCAGCGGAGCTGGGGCCTGCCCTGCCCGTGGTGGCAGCAGGTTCCGGGGTCTCAGTGCCAGCATAGGGTCTGATCTGGCCCTGAAGTGAGCTGAGGTTGGCTCACCTCACCCTGTGCCTCAGTTTCCCCATCGACAGTATTTCCCCTCCACTCAGCAGTGAGGGCCATGGGGCCGTGACATGGCCTGGGCACTCCCGGTGCAAACCGGCAGCAGCTGCGCTGGCAGCGTGCCGGGTCCCCACTCCTGCTGGTGGCTGAAGGCGATGATGCCCATCCCCAGGGCCTCTGGGCACGGAGCCCAGCCTGGGCTGCCTTGTGCGATTGGGGTCAGGGATTCCTGGGGATTTGCTGTGATTTACCATATGCTGCTGGTGGAAATCCCGTGCAGCCATAGCCCTCTGGGAGGGCACGGAGGGGGTGCCAGGACCCCCCACCCTGCCCCCCACTTGCACCTGGATCTGGTACCAGGGCCTGGCCGAACCTCACCTCACCCTGAAGGCGTTGGGGTCTGCCCCCCACATGGCCCTGGGGGTGGGACCCAGCAGTGGCACCGGTGGCAGGGGGCTGTCATGCTGGGCAGCTGCTGGCTGTGAGGGCACTGCCAGGATGGGGGCCTGCGGCTCTTTGCTGGCCATAACGACTTGAGGTCATCTCCCCTAGGCAACCCCAGCTGCAGTGGCCCATCAGGGCTGGGCTCGAGCCCCAGCACCCTGTTTGTGTTGCTGGAGTAGGGGTCCATCCCCTCTGTGGTACCTTCTCCTGTCCCGAGGTGCCCTGGGCAGGAGGGAGCAGGCAGGGTGCAGGCAGGGGCAACAGGAGATCCTGGGGTGCCCAGGGACCCGTTTGCCTCTGGCTGAGCTGTGACGGTGCCACCACCCACCTGCAAGATGTGGACATGGTGCCGCACTGCACTGGTGCCCCGGGGACCCCCGTCCTGCCCACGCTCCTCCTTGGTAGCCAGGTCCTGTCCCCAAGCGTCACGATCCCTCTGCTTTGTGTCATCCCCAGTGGGTGCTGGCCTTTGAAATCTTCATCCCTCTGGTGCTCTTCTTCATCCTCCTGGGGCTGCGGCAGAAGAAGCCGACCATCCCTGTGAAGGAAGGTGAGTGCCAGCGGGGTGGTGCCTGGGGCACCCGTGCTTGGGGGCACCCACACTTGGGGCCACCCTGAGGCTCTGGGGAGCTGTTCCAGCACCCTGGGGACAGCCTGGGGGTGGGGGTGCTGCGACAGCTGGCGGGGACCCAGAGGTGCCTTTTGGGGGACGTGGCTCTGGGCGGGGGCTGCAGCTGAGGGCTGGTGGGACAAACACAGGGGGGTTGGAGAGCCAGAGTCGGTCCCAGTCTGGGGGGCTCCCCTGGGGGTGGCAGCACCAACCAGCCGCTTGCTGCCATCGGCAGGGACATTTTGTGGGGGGAATGGGGAGCTGGAGCTGGATGGTGCTGGGACAGCCACCGTCCCCCTGAGTGCTTGAGGAGCAGCTGGGGCGGCGCTGGGAAGGGCTTCCTAGCTCCTTGCGGTGCTGGGGGGAGAATGCACTGTGTGGAGCCCTGTGCCTGGCTATGGGCAGGCTCTGGAGCCCTGGCAAGGTGACAAATTGATGGGACCATAGCTGGGGGCTCCTGGAGATGTGCAGCCAGAGCTCTGGCTGGGGCTGCAGGTGCCGGTGCCTGCGAGCTGTGCCTCTGGGAGGAGGCGGCGGAGCAGAGCTGCCGGCTCGCCAGGGCTCTGCGTGGCATCTAGACGCCTCGTGGGATGCCTGCCCTGGCAGGTGCCCTTGCGCAGGTTGCGCCGTGGGGCCAGGGGGAGATGCTGGGAGCCGGTGGCGGCGGCGACCTGGCGTAACGATGGTCCAAGCCTGTGTTTCAGCGTGTGCCGGCGAGGGAGAGTCCAGCTGCGAGCACGGGTCCAGCTGCGGGTGGTGGCGGGCACTGCCCTGGTTCCTGCCCCGGCGCTGATGTGCGCTCTGTGTTGTGTGGTTTTTTGGTTTGGTTTTTCTTTCTTTTTGCTCACGTTTTCTTTTTCTTTCCCACCATCTCCCCTGCCCGCCTGCCCTCCATGCCTCTACTGCATGCACCAGTCTGTAAGTTGGTGGGGCGGGTGGGTGCCTCTCCCCCTTCCCCTGCCTGTGCCAGCTACGTATTTTGGGGAGAAAGAGCCTGGTTTGGATCAACTCACTCTGGCCTAATCCACACCTCTGTAACCCCGTCGCCTTCCTCCGTGGCTGGTGAAGATGAGCTTGGGCAGCGCAGCGTGGCCTCTGCCTGCTCTTCCCTAGGGGCTGCCCAGCCAGGACTGGCCCCTGGTAGTGTCCCCACCGGGTTGGCAGTGCCGGGTTCCCCAGGTGCTGGGGCTGCTGGCGGTGATGTCCCCGGCCCCCTGGGCTGCAGAGGGCTCTCCAGGCCAGGTGGAGGCTTGTCCTACCCCTTCTTCTTGCCTCCATCCTGGGGCAGATGCTGCTGGGTGCTGGCACCCATGTGGTGGCCTGTGGTCACCCAGTCTTGCCCGTGCTCCCCTCGGGCTGGTCCCCAAGGGGCTGGAGATGGCTCTCACCCCTGCACCACCACTGGGTCCCTGTCCTGGTCCCTTGCAGCTGGGACGAGCCAGGATGTGGCACTACTAGGAGCCTGGAGGCCAGCAAGATGCCACCCATGCGCTGGCTTTGTCACCAAAGTGTGGCATGGCCACCACTGTCTGTCCCGCCACCCCAGCAGGCTGCTAGCCTGTCCCGTGCTATGCCCGTCCCTGCCCTGGGCTGTCCCTTGTCCCTGCCAGAAGCCCATCTTCACCAGCCCCTGCCCGTCGCAGCCGTGCTAACAGCACTGACCCACCTGTAACCACGGGGCCACCGGCCGGGGTGGTGAGGGCAGGGTCCCTGCCTGGCACTGCCCAGTGACAACCTCTGGTCCCCTTCAGGCAGGGCCCCTCCGGGCGCGCCCTGCCCCGGGGAAGGACGTGGAAAGACCCCGGTAGGGACGATGGCTCAGTGCCAGCGGAGGGGGGGAAGGTTTGCCGTCCCCTTGCTGCTCCTCATTTCTTCCATCTCCCCCCGCTGTGTCTCCATTTCCACCCACCTCCAGCAGCCGCACGTCGGGGCAGCTGGGCAGGGGGGAGGCCGGGGGCTCGGGGAGCTGCAGGTGACAATTCTACTTTCCCTGTCGTATTCTTCCTCCTCCTCCTCTTCCTCTGGAGATCCAGTGGTGCCTCTGAGATTACTAACAAGGGGGACCAAGAGACCAGGGGAGGTTGGCAGCCGTGCTGGGGGCAAGTGGCAGAAGTCAGCATTGTACTGGGGCGGGAGGGACCCGTCACCCAGTGGGGAGCAGGCAGAGCCAAGAGGGCAGGAGCCAGGGTGGCAGGAGCTGCTGACGGCCCCAAGGGGCCACCAGCCAGGGACGGCCTTGGTGGGAAAGCTGCAGACTTCTGACCTTGGCCGCCAACCTCCCGCGGGGCTCGCAGGGCCCAGCGCGCGCTTCTCTGAACTGAGTGTCTGTCTCTCCGGTGGCCCCCTGCCTCCCTCCTGCCTTCCTCCGCCTGTCCTCCCTCCCTGCCCGCACCTTCCCTGGCCTCCTCTGCGCTCTCTTGCTGGCTCCAGCTTTCTACACGGCGGCCCCGCTCACCTCGGCCGGGATCCTGCCCGTCATGCAGTCCCTGTGCCCCGACGGCCAGCGCGACGAGTTCGGCTTCCTGCAGTACTCCAACTCCACGTGAGTCGTGCCCTTGCCGCGTGCCTCCTCCTCCCGCCCCACATCCTCCTGCTCACGGCCTGCCCCTTCCCACGCTGGCACTGCCCTGCCAGCAACAGGGCCCAAGCTCCTGTCCCCCAGAGTGCTTGGGTGCAGAGCGCCATGTCCGCGGGGTGCAGGGGATGTCTCAGCCCGTTCCCTCATGGGCTCCTGGGTGTCTGGTGCTGGGAGGAGGACGGAGGTGGCCCCTGGGGACACCTCGAGGCACCGGGGCTCTCCTCTGCACCCCTGGCATGGTGGATTCAGCGCGCAGGCAAGGGCAGCTCCTGGGGTAGTGGTGCCCCGTGGCAGGCAGTGCTGCTGCCCTGTGCACCCAAGGGGCTCGTGCCCCCCCAGGGCTCTGTGGAGGGTGTCCCCATCCCTCTGTCCCTGTCCCTGAAGCCGTGGTGGTGCTGGGTTCTCGCAGGGTGACGCAGCTCCTGGAGCACCTCAGTGAAGTGGTGGAGCAGAGCAGCCTCTTCGACCCACAGCACCCAGGGCTGGAGGAGGAGCTGGAGTCGCTGCGCCGACGCCTGGAGGCGCTTAGCAGCAGCGAGCCCAGCTCCATGGAGACCCACTTCAGCAACCGAGCAGGTAGGCTGTGCCCTGCCTGCCCCCACTGCTGCCTCCGCAGGCAGGGATGGAGATGGCCACCCGCCAGACACCCAGCGATGTGATGGCCTGTGGCAGTGCCCTGCCACTGTCCCACATCGCTGCATGCTGGGCAGGACCAGCTATGATATGTCCCCGCGTGGGGCCGTGCCGTGTCCCCGATGCTGGTGGGCTGCTCTGACCCCCTTGCCTTGCTCCTTGCCAGGATCCGGCTTCACACTGGCGTGGGCGGCCAAGGACCGGGGCGAGCTGCACCGCTTCCTGATGCAGAACCTGTCCCTCCCCAACAGCACGGCCGAGCTGCTCCTGGGCTCCAGCGTTGACCTGCAGGAGGTGGGTGACGACCTGCAGGAGGTGGGTGGTGACCCGCAGGAGGTGGGTGACAACCTGTGGGCGGTGGGTGATGACCTGCAGGAGGTGGGTGGTGACCCGTGGGAGGTGGGTGACCGCACAGTGCTGCAGGGCCGGGTTTTGCAGGGGTCCGCACTGCCCCAGCGAATGGGCATGTCCTGACCCAGACTGAGCCCTGACCACCAGACCCACAGGGTGGGAGTCAGCGAGCACCCGGCCAGGACTCATCCTGTCCTGCCACCCCATCGTGCTGGGGCATTGCTGGGCAAACCGGTGCCTCCACTCCTGGCGTGCTCAGCAGCCCTGCTCCCGTCCCCGGTGCAGGTGTACCGCCTGTTTTTCGGTTCCTTTCCTTTGGTACCTGATGAGACCCATGAGCGAGACCTGTGGGATGGGTTTGGCCCCGGTGAGAAGATGATGCAGCTGGAGGTGAGGAGCGGTGCCGTGTGCGGCGGACGTGGTGGGGCGGAGCTCGTCCTCCGCATCCCCTTCATGTCCCACCACAGGGCGATCTGGGGGTGTCCATCCTGGCAGAGGGGATGTGATGGGACGTTGTCAGGTGGCCAGAGCAGCAGCAGGGATGGCTGGGTCCCGTCCTGGTGCTGCCGCTGGTTCCCCCGGCGCTTTGAGGCACACCAAAGCCTGTGCCTCGATTTCCTATTGCCATGGGTGATGGCACCGCCTGGACGGTGGCTGTGGAGGCAGGGGGGGAGATTGTTCCCTCCTGTGGCTGGGGTGCAGGGGACCCATGTTCCCCCCCCATCTGCACGTCCCCTTTTCTTCCCCTCCCCTTGGAGACTGTGGATATGGGTGTTGTGGGGCCGTTCACGTGTGCTTGGGGGGACACACAGAGGGGGACCCCGGGGAGCCCCCGCACCACCAGCCACCCCCATTGGTCCTCTTGCAGAAGAGCCTCCCCAGTGGCTGGAGGAGCCTGCGGGAAGGGCTGGTCCACAGGGCGCTTCGGGACCCTGCGGCAGCCCCACGCCGGCCCGCGCTGCTCCGCCTGCTCTCCCAGGCCCTGGGCCTTGCTAGTGCCGCCCCGGCACCCACCACCTCCGACAGCCCCCAGGCCTTTGTCACCGAGATGGAGGTGAGCGCCTCGCGGGGNACCGGGCGCTGGCCTGCAACGGCAGCCGGGCTGCCCGCCGTGAGCGCTTTGCCCAGCTGGCCGCCGAGCTCCAGGACCAGCTGGATACCCCCAAGATCGTCAGCAGGGTGAGAGCGGGGCTGTGGGACGTGCCTCCCACTGGCTGTGGGGCAGGGACAAGTCCTGGGCAGGGTTTCCTTACTCACCAGGGGATGTGTGGGGACGGGGGGCTCTGTTACATGGCCCGGCCCCTGCTGATCACCCCTTTACCCCCACCCAGCCCCATGGTGGGACCCCAGATGATTCCCCCTCCTGGCACCTGCTCGGACGCTGCCTATTGGATGGGGCTGGGTGTCCCCAGCATCCTCCAAGCGTGTCCCCGCAGGCTCCTCTGCCCGGGACTGGCAATGTCCCTGGTGGCACAGCTCCTCAAGGCTGGCTCTGAGGTCCCCCTCCTCGTCCCACCTGAGTCTAATGTGTCCCTTGCGGTCACAGAGAACCACCCTTCCTGCCTGAGGGACATCTCGTGTCCCCCAACAAGACCCTGCCAGTATTTGTCTGCACTCCTGCTGCGTGATAGCCACGGATGCACAGCAACGAGTCTGGGGCCCCAGCTGGGCACAGCTCCAACCTTTTAACCCATAAAGCAAACATGCCGCTGCTTGGGGTTCCCCTTGGTCCCCTCCCGCCGGCGAGCAGGGCCCTGTCGCCCCAGCCACGGGTAACCCCTTGCCTGCTCGTCCTCACAGCTGAAGCTGGACGAGGTGAACAGCACGGCCGCCCAGCACCACCTCCGCACCCTCCTGGAGGACCTGGTGGAGATGGAGAAGGTTCTCCGTGACGTGGACATCCTCTCGGCACTGGCCAAGCTGCTGCCCAGGGGAGCCTGCGCCAGCAAGGCCCCACCGCCCACTGCCAACAGCACCGGCTGGGCCAGCGCCAATGCCACGGCCGGCAACGCCACGGCGGAGGAGGAGGGTGGTGGCGGGGGCCCGAGCGGCAGCGACAACCCGCAGGGGCAGTTCTCGGCATTTGTGCAGCTCTGGGCCGGGCTGCAGCCCATCCTCTGTGGCAACAACCGGTAGGAGCCCCGGGGGACAGAGGGGCCCAGATCCAGGTGCTCCCTGGTTGGGACGGGGGTGCGGGAGAGCCCACCCTGCCTCTGCCAGCGGTCAAGGGCCCTGGTCATCCCTTGATGAGCATGCGGGAGATGGATGCTGCACTACATCCTTGTGCCACGGCTGGGGGAAGCTTCCCGTGCTGGGCAGCAACACGCTGGCACGGGAGTCGGTGTGAAATCCCCTCATGGGCAGGGGTGGGGGCTGCCCGCAGTGAGGGTTGCTGGGGCTGGAGCAGAGTTGGCAGCCTGAGCCCCCTTTGCAGGACGATCGAGCCCGAGGCGCTGAAGCAGGGCAACATGAGCTCGCTGGGCTTCACCAGCAAGGAGCAGCGAAACCTGGGCCTCCTCGTGCATCTGATGACCAGCAACCCCAAAATCCTGTATGCGCCCGTGGGCACCGAAGTGGACAAGGTCATCCTGAAGGTGAGCATGCAGAGGCCGGGACCCCTGTCCTTCCTCTCCCGCCAGCCCCGCTCTGCAGGGACCTCCTTGCCCAGACGGGTTCAGCGGGGCCAGGGCTGAGTGAGGCTGCTGCCCTGGCCCTTGCTGGGGTAGCGATGCCTGCTGGGAGGTGGGCAGAGATTTCCATGGCTGCTAGCCATCCCAGAGAGCAGGGGGGCCCCTGCCTCTTCCCGCTGTGTGACCTTCCTCCTCCCCAGGCCAATGAGACCTTCGCCTTTGTGGGCAACGTCACCCACTACGCCAAGGCGTGGCTGAACATCTCCCCTGAGATCCGTGCCTACCTGGAGGAGGGCAGGCTGCAGAGGCGCATCCACTGGCTCCAGCAGGTAAGATAGCGAGGTGGGGACTGAGCCTGCCTGGTTTTTACTGCCCTGGGGGTGGGAAGGGGGTGTCCTGCCCCCAAGCACCTCGTAGCTTCTTCGTGTGAAGCTCTCAGGTGCTCCTGGGTGCCCACCCTGCTCTTGCGAGGACCAGACTGGTTCCCTGTGCAGGGTGGACGCTGTCCCCCTGTCCCCAGGAGGAGCGTTGGGTCCTGTCTGTGTCCACGGGGAGGACGGGGCTGAGAGGCAGGGCGTACCCCAACTTCTCCCTCCCATGTGTCCCTCTCTGTCCCAGTTCACCGCTGACCTCCACAAGCATCCAGAGATCCTGAATGTCTCTGACAGCGATGCTCTCCACAACTTCCTCAATGGCAACTTCTCCCTGCCCAACGCCAGCGTCCTGCTCCAGCAGCTGGACACCATCGACAATGCCGCCTGCGGCTGGGTCCACTTCATGGCCAAGGTGAGGTTGTGCCTGCCTGTGGGAACATGGGTGCTGGAGCGGCACGCACCCGGGCTCTGTGGGGCTGAAGAGGGGTCAGGTCCACTCAGACCTTAAGACCATGGGACGAGAGCCCTGGAGGAGATAGTGGCTTCTGCAGTGTCAGGAGCTTTGGGGTAGATGCCAACGGTGGAGGTGCCCATCCACCGTTGGGTTCGGGGGCTCATGGGGTGGCTGTGGGTGGCACATGCTGCACTGTGTGCAGGGTCGGTGTGCTAGACCCATCGGGGCAGTGGGGTGTCGCTGGCCTTCCCCTCCCACTAGGTCAGCGTGGACATCTTCAAAGGCTTCCCGGATGAGGAGAGCATCGTGAACTACACACTGAACCAGGCCTACCAGGACAACGTCACGGTCTTTGCCAGTATGTCCCTGGGAACCAGCCCCTTTGCAGGGGGCCTTGAAGCCATGTCCTTCTCCAGCTGTGCCCCGGGCTGCGGCCACTGGCTTTGGGACATGGCTCCCTTGGTGCATATGTTGGGTGGATGAGTGGACCGAGCATCTCGCGGTACCCATCCTCTGCCCCTGGCCGAGCCCTGCCGGGCCACTGTCCTGGCTCTCCCACTACCGCTGCCTGCTGTCCACGTGCGCTTGTATCCCACGCCAGGGCCATGGCCACCCTCCTCATCCGTGGCAGCCCTTGCGGTGCCCTTGGCTGGGACATGCTGAACCCCTCCGTGTCCCTGCCCATCGCTGCGAGCCGGCCGGTGTGGCCGTCTCTCGTGGTGCCAGTGGGCTCCCTGCCTCTCCCGCTGCCCGCAGGCGTCATCTTCCAGACCAACAGGGATGGCTCACTGCCCCCCCATGTCATGTACAAGATCCGGCAGAACTCCAGCTTCACGGAGAAGACCAACGAGATCCGGCGGGCATACTGGCGGCCCGGCCCCAACACCGGCGGACGCTTCTACTTCCTCTATGGCTTCGTCTGGATCCAGGGTGAGTGCCAGCTCCCTGCCGCAGCAGCCCGCGTCCCTGGCCCCTGCCCGCACCGCCCGCTCAGCTTGGCCTCTCCTCCTTCCCAGACATGATGGAGCGTGCCCTCATCAACACATTTGTTGGCCATGATGTGGTGGAGCCCGGCAACTATGTGCAGATGTTCCCGTACCCGTGTTACACCCGGGACGAGTGAGTAACACCTGCGTGGGCAGGGGCAGGAGCTTTCCTCTTGCCCTTTGCAGGCCAGGACACTTCAGCTGGGAAAAGGGGATAAGTTTGGGGGCCTAAGAGAGGTTGGTGACAGTGGGAGCGATAAGCAACCAGTTAAGCCCTGTTCCTTGGACCAGCAGGCTAGGCGAGCAGGGGAAGGATTTTGTGCCCAGTTCACAGCTGAAGTGAGGAACTCATGGCTGCGGGGTATCTTGGAGGCTGAAAGATTTGGGGAGAACAAGAGGAGTGTGGTAAATGGATGGCACATGGGTCTGTCAGTGGTTATTGAACACCACGGTCTGGAGGAAGCACCTGGAGATGTCCCAGAGCCACCAGCCCTCCAGGGCAGGAGGGTGGATGGGGCTCCATCCACACCAGGGTAGGCTGGGCATCGGGCTGAGCCTGTGGCTGCTGCCCACCTGCCTGCCAGGACCTGACAGCCAGGACACTAGGTTGTCCTGTGGGCTCATTGGAGAAGCTCTTTCAGGGCACTAAGGAGCTACTGGACCAGAGGGCTGGTTGTCCCCAGGCAGTGGGAGAGCCCCTCTGCTGCCCTGTGCCCCAGCGTCTGCTTGGATCTCTGTGCTGGTGCCACCATCCAGCTCTCCCCTCTCTTCCTCTACCCCACCAGCTTCCTCTTCGTCATCGAGCACATGATGCCCCTGTGCATGGTGATCTCCTGGGTCTACTCGGTGGCCATGATGATCCAGCACATTGTGACGGAGAAAGAGCATCGCCTGAAAGAGGTGGGGATGGTGGGAGAGATCCCTGGGGAGGAGCTGGGAACTCTGAGCTCTAAGTTCTGTGCTGCGTCCCTGGGCACCTTCCCCATGTCTCCAGGGCACGTGAGCTGGGGCAGACGCAGATCCCACATCCCTGGGCTGAGCTGGTCCTTCCGAGTGTCCCTGGCAAGAGCCCTGCCCAGCGCCGGAGGGAGCTGAGCCCGTTGGCACCCTGGCACAGGGCGCTGTGGCCTGCCCGCTTCCAGCAGCCCCCGGCGACCCCTCGGTGCTGCCCGTTGCTCTCCCAGCCCCAGCGAGTGAGGCAGCAGGGATGTGCAGGGTAGGGGACAGCCCCGCTGAGCAGCTTTGGCCTCGCAGGTGATGAAGATGATGGGCTTGAACAACGCGGTGCATTGGGTGGCTTGGTTCATCACCGGCTTCGTCCAGCTCTCCATCTCGGTCACGGCGCTCACCGCCATCCTGAAGTACGGCAAGGTCCTGATGCACAGCGACGTCCTCATCATCTGGCTCTTTCTTGCGATCTACGCGGTGGCCACCATCATGTTCTGGTGAGCTGCCTGGTCCACTCCGTGGGGCCAGGGGGCACGGGCAGCGCTGGGGTCCTTGTGCCATGGGGCGAGGGTGCTGGGAGCTGTGTGGGCAAGGGCTGGTGGAGGGGCACAAGTCCACCCACCCAGCTGATCTGAGGGACCAATTTATCATCTCAACACCACCAAAATCAGATAGTGTGGGAAAAGCCCTGGTGGGGTAGGATTTGAGGTGACGCTGTCCTCCCTGCAGCTTCCTGGTGTCGGTGCTCTACTCCAAGGCCAAGCTGGCCTCCGCCTGTGGCGGCATCATCTATTTCCTCAGCTACGTGCCCTACATGTATGTGGCCATCCGGGAGGAGGTGGCGCATGACAAGATCACGGCCTTTGAGAAGTGCATCGCGGTGAGTTGGCTGCGGCTGCTGGGGAGGTGCTTGGCCCCAGCTTTGCCCCGGGCACCCCATGTCCAGTACGTGGGTCACCAAGCTGTCACCAAGCCCTGGGCAAGCCTCTGCCTGTGTGAACCAACTCCCTATGGGACTTTGGAGGCATCTTCAGAAGGTTTGGTGCCTCAGAGGGCAGGGAGCATCTCCACGGGGCTGGGTGGGGCAGCGCTGGGTAGGAATTCACCCCAACCTGTTCCTCCGGAGCTGGCCTGTGGTTCCTGCTGACGTCCCTTCCCTTTCCTCCGCCTCTCCGCAGTCCCTCATGTCCACCACAGCCTTCGGGCTGGGCTCCAAGTACTTTGCGCTGTACGAGGTGGCCGGCGTGGGCATCCAGTGGCACACCTTCAGCCAGTCGCCCGTGGAAGGAGATGACTTCAACCTCCTGCTGTCCATGATGATGCTGATCGTGGATGCCGTGGTGTACGGGGTGCTCACGTGGTACATTGAGGCCGTGCACCCGGGTACGTGTGGGAGGTGGGGCATGAGGGCACCTCTGGTCTTACGGGAGCCTCCTCACTGGGGATGCTGCTGGTTCCCAGTGGTACTCAGCCCTGACGTGGTGGGATTTGGCACAACGAGCCTTCAGGGTCCCCTGCGGGTGTCCTGTTGGGGACACCTGCCCACATGCCCTGACCCCTTGGTGACACCAGCAGGTTCCTTGGAGATCTTCAGTCGCGTGTCTCAGTTCAGCAGCCAACTGTAGTGAAGCAAGGTGTCCATGGCCAGAGCACTGTCCCCCCTTATTGCCCACTTGGGGAGGAGTCTCACCTGCTTCCTTTGCTTTCCTAGTAAAACCCAAGAGTGAGCCAGGCCGAACCCAAAGCCCAAAGGACTTTTTGCTTCCTTGCACAGCCCAACAGCGTTGCCCTGAGCCCAGTTGGCCAGGGTGCTTGCAGCCCCCACCCTGCAGTGATGTCCCTAAGCTGGGAAAACCTCCAGGCTCATGCCCGTGCCTGAACCTGTGCCAAGCTCTGCGCCAGCCCTCGGCCGGCTTCTGCATGGACATGGGTGCAGGGTTGGCCCTGACTCCATAGGGGTTGTGCTTGCAGGCATGTTCGGCTTGCCGCGGCCTTGGTACTTCCCCTTCCAGAAGTCTTACTGGCTGGGCAACGGGCGAGTGGAGACCTGGGAGTGGACCTGGCCCTGGTCCCGCACCACCCGCCTCAGCATCATGGAGGAGGATCAGGCCTGTGCCATGGAGAGCCGGAGGCTGGGTGAGGGCAGACAGGGGTGGCAAGGGGTGGCCCGGGGATGGCCATGGCTCTGCTGCAGGGTCCTGCTGTGGCCAGGAACCCCCGTGTGTCCCCTGTGCCCTTGTCGGGGCAGGATCCTGGGCCAGGTGCTGCTGCCTGGCTGGGAGCTGCTGCCCGTGGAGCAGGAGCGGGGAAGCTGGTGAGAAGCAGAGGGCAGGGGGCCACAAGCCAGCACAGCCACTACGGGATGGTGGCGGGGAGGTTCATCCCCTGGGAGAGCCCCGCTCTCAGCCTGGCCTCTCTGCCATCCCTCGCTCCTCACCATCCCGCTCTCGTGGCAGAGGAGACACGGGGCATCGAGGAGGAGCCGACCCACCTCCCCTTGGTCGTCTGCATTGACAAGCTCACCAAGGTCTACAAGACGGACAGGAAGCTGGCGCTGAACAAGCTGAGCCTCAACCTCTACGAAAACCAGGTGGTGTCCTTCCTGGGGCACAACGGCGCAGGCAAAACCACCACTATGTGAGTGCCTGTCGGGGCAGACATGGGCCATGTCCTTCTGACCAGCTGCAGTGGGTAGGGAAGGTGCTGCGTGATGTACTTGCAGGGCCCTGTGGCAGCTGGTGCCATGCCCAGGGGGCAGCAGTGTGGCTCTGGGGGTGGCACGAAAGGGGGACAGGCAGCAGGTGCGTGGCCCAGCATTGGCATTGCTCTGCCCGGGGCTCAGCAGATGCTCCTGGAGGTGGTGGTTGGGATTGGGACCAGACAGAGGAATACGAGGTCCCTCACGTTGTTGCCTTTCTCCATCCATCCAGGTCCATCCTCACCGGCTTGTTCCCTCCGACCTCGGGCTCCGCTACCATCTATGGCCACGATATCCGGACAGAGATGGACGAGATCCGGAAGAACCTGGGCATGTGTCCCCAGCACAACGTGCTCTTTGACAGGCTTACGGTGGAGGAGCACCTCTGGTTCTACTCGCAGCTCAAGAGCATGGCGGAGGAGGAGATCCGCAAGGAGATGGACAAGTAGGCACCCCCCAGCTCCTTTTGCTCCATCTGTGCCTTTTGCGTGAGTGGGTCCCCTTCCTGCTGACTGTGCTGTGGTGGGTGATCTGGGAGCAGAGATGTCCCCCGGAGCAGCTCCACCAAGTGTTTTCCAAAACTTGGGGTATCAGGCTGTGGAAGCCAGCAGAAGATGCTTCTGTAGCCTGGCTGCAGCTGGGCTGTCCCAGTGGCCAAGAGCTGTAGGTACCACACGGAGAAGAGGCATCACGTGCTCCCCATAGGCACCGGGCGCCAGTACGGCCCCCCCAGCATCCCTGGTGCTTCTCCCCTGTCCCCAGGATGATTGAGGACCTGGAGCTCTCCAACAAACGCCACTCCCTGGTGCAGACCCTCTCGGGGGGCATGAAGAGGAAGCTGTCGGTGGCCATCGCGTTCGTGGGCGGGTCACGGGCCGTGATCTTGGATGAGCCCACAGCTGGCGTGGACCCGTACGCACGCAGGGCCATCTGGGACCTGATCCTCAAGTACAAGCCAGGTGAGTGGAGGTGGGCAGAGCCCAGCATTGCTCCTCTGGCTGCGGTGGCCCTGGCCTCTCTGGTGAGGCTCTGTGCCACTGTCAGGGAGGACCATCCTGCTCTCCACGCACCACATGGACGAGGCCGACCTACTGGGTGACCGCATTGCCATCATCTCCCATGGCAAGCTCAAGTGCTGCGGCTCTCCACTCTTCCTCAAGAGCACCTACGGTGACGGCTACAAGCTGACGGTGGTGAAGAAGCAGTCGGACACCAGGAACGGCACAGGTCTGGGGGGCAGCAGGACCCCGTGTTTAGAGGAGTAGATGGGACCAGCTCTTCTTCAGCCCAGGAAAGGAATGAGAGGTCAACACCCAAGCGCTCCCACCCCGAGTCTCCTTAGGCCACGTGGAGGGCAGAGGGGGACGGGGCAGGGGTGCTCAGCCTTGATTTCCCACATCTGGGTCCTGGGTTAGACCCTGCGTGGTGGCATTTGTCTCCAGGCACTGGTTCTGTCCGGCCTGTGGGCTGCCCACTGAGATGTCCAGCATGGGCCGCGGTACAGAACACCGTCCCCAGGCCAGGCAGGGCAGCCGGGAAGCCTCCAGCCACCCCATGGTGGAGGCTGGAGGAGCCTGTGGTGCTGGGGCGTGGGGTGGATGTGGCGGGTCCTGGTGAGAGTCTGGGTGAGAAGTGACCGACCGGTGCTGCCCCTCTGACACAGAGCCAGGCCAGCCACACAGCCCCCCAGCCCACTCCTCCGTCAGCCCCTGCTCCGAGCCTCGCGTCTCCCAGTTCATCAAGAAATATGTGGCCTCCTGCCTCCTCATCTCTGACACCAACACTGAGCTCTCCTATATCCTGCCCAGCGAGGCCGTCAAGAAGGGCTGCTTCGAGAGGCTCTTCCAGGTAACCGCAGGGGCTGGCGGGGTGGGCAGGCAGGTGGTCGCAGGGTGCTGCGGCGCTGCGGGTACCTCCTTCCCTCCTCACGCAGCGCTTTGCCTCCTCAGCACTTGGAGCAGAGCCTGGAAGAGCTGGACCTCACCAGTTTCGGGCTGATGGACACCACGCTGGAGGAGGTCTTCCTGAAGGTGTCTGAGGAGGACCAGTCTCTGGAGAACAGCGATGTGGGTACGGGCGGCGGGGGGGCACACGGTGCTGCTGGGGCTGGCAAAGGGCTGTGTGCCTTTGCGTGGGCTTGGTGGCTCCTCTCCCCTTGCGCGTGGCTGCAGGAGGGGAGGAGTGGTCACCAGCAGAGCCTGTCCCAGCCAAGGGCAGCCGGCCTCTGCTCCACTCCGGGTTTGCAGAGCAGATCCGTTCCCACTCCATGCCACACCGCGGTGAAGGGTGGCATGGCCGGTGGCAACGCCCCTTCTCCTTCCAGACATGAAGGAGTCTAAGAAGGACACCCTGCGGCCACCTGCCCCCGAGCTGGGCCCGAAGCCCGAGGCCAACGGGGAGCTCCTGGCTGAAGCGGCCACACCGGAGAAGCCTGAGGTGGAGCTCAGCAACCTGGTGACCTGCTCCAAGCTGGCGCAGTCGCAGGCATCCCTGCGCTCAGCCTCCTCGGTGGGCTCCGTGCGGGGTGATGAAGGTGGGGCTTATTCCGAATTCTTTGGGGATTACGCGCCCCTGTTCGATAACCGGCAGGACCCCGATAACATCAGTCTGCAAGGTTCGTGCCGCCGGTGCCCGGCCAGCGGCAGGGGCCGGGGGAGGTGCTCAGCTGGGACGTGGAGGGTGGCCGGGGCAGTGGCAGTGCCCGTCCCTGCACCTGGGCAGGGCAGAACTGGCCCTGGCCGGGACAGGTGGATGTGCTGGGGATGGGGGGCCGTGCCTGCTGGGGCAAGACCCCGTGAGGGGTCTGATGATGCATTTGCCAACGCTGTGCCCAGAGAACCGCAGCCTGGGTGGGAGGGCTGGGAATGGGTGCTTCCACCAGTTTGCACCCCAAAACTGGTAGCATGTGTGATGGGGAGTCCCATGCTGAGACATGGAGCCAGCAGGCGTGGGCACAGCCGATGTTAGCTCTGCCCTCTGCCTCCCTCGGACCCCATGAGTGCCATCCTGCAGACTCGCCCCACTAACACGGTTGCTCCTCGTGCTGGCGCCTGGTCGGGTTGTCTCCTCTTGGCCCTTGGGCACAGAGTCGTCTTCCAGCTGGTGGCTTCACCCTCCGTACCCTGACCCAGGCTCGGCACTCTCGCTGCCCGTATGCGGGGATTGCTGGAGGATGGAGGATGCAGGCAGGCGCCCTGAGGCTGCTGTTTTATTCACAAATCCTTTTCTGGGTTATCCCAGCAGCTCTTGTCATGATTAATTCAGGGTTGTGCCATCCTGCCTCCCTGGCCGGGGCTGCTCTGAGCATTGTGATTTGGGTTGCGGGAGGCAGAGCCAAGACAGTGCCGCGGCAGAGCTCCCTGAGCCCCAGCCCTGTGCCTGCTGCCTCGCTGGGTCCCCCCACCCGTGTCCCATTCCCTGTTCCTGACTGCGCTGACCCCTCGCCAGCTGGGTGAGCTGATGGGAAAATGCAGGGGTTCTGCCAAAAAGCACCAATTTGGGTTGTTTTTTTAAAACTATTCTCTAAATTTCCCATTTTGGGCCAAGAGGAACCTGCCAGCCAGCTGCCTTGCTTCATGCTGCAGTGCTGCTGTGGCTCAGTGGCCGTCAGGGTTGGGTGTTGCCCTGTCCCTTGGGGTGGCTGCACCCGGCTTGGTGCCCGGCTCGGCTCCCTGGAGGCCAAGGCAGGTGCGGGAGCGGCCGTGCTGGGGGGTTGACATCCTTCTCCCCTCCCAGAGCAAGAGGCGGAGGTGGAGGCGGAGGACCGTGACCTGGCCGGGCAGGGGAGCTTCAAGCTGGAGGGCTCGTGGCTGAAGCTGCGCCAGTTCCACGGGCTGATCGTCAAACGCTTCCACTGCGCCAAGCGCAACACCAAGGCCCTCTTCTCGCAGATCCTCCTGCCCGCCTTCTTCGTCTGTGTCGCCATGACGGTGGCACTCTCCGTGCCTGAAATAGGTGCCTGCAAGCCACCCACCTGCATGCTGGGGTCTGCTGGTGGCCCCTTCTGCCTGCCCCAGTGTGGCTGGTGGGGACACTGGCTAGGGTGGGGGTGAGGACAAGGCTTGGGGGCGCTTGGCCAGTCTGCCTGTGCGCGGTGGTGCTGCGGGTGCGAGCGGGTTCCTGTTCTTGTCCCTGCAGGTGACCTGCCACCCCTCATCCTCTCACCATCGCAGTACCACAACTACACCCAGCCCAAGGGCAACTTCATTCCTTACGCCAACGAGGAGCGGCGTGAGTACCGGTGAGAGCTGCCGCTCGCTGGTGACCAGCGTCGGGTGCCCCGTCCGCATCCCCATCCCTGTCTCCATCCCTGGGACTGCGATGGGGGGCAGCAGGGAGGGCAGCCCACAGCGGGGCTGGTGCTGGGGCTGGCTCAGGCTTGGAGCAGATCCTGGCCGGTGCCATGTCCCCTTGCAGAAAGCAGCCTCCATCCTCCCCAGGGTGTCTCTGGGAGAGGTGCCAGCCCTGATGCTGGCTGCGATCAGCAGCTCGGCTCATGCCAGGCCTGGGCTGTGCACGCCACTGTGGTGCCCACGCCCATTTAGTCATGATACTTGCCTTGGGGAGGTCCCAGCAGAAGAATGGCCAAGGTGGTGAGACCCATGTCTCCGGCTCCTTGTTCCTCCTCACCCCCTCCTCTCCCTGCAGCATCAGGCTGTCTCCCGACGCCAGCCCCCAGCAGCTGGTGAACACCTTCCACCTGCCCTCCGGCGTGGGGGCCACCTGCGTGCTCAAGACAGCCTTCAACAACACGCTGGACCAGCCCATGCAGACCCTCAACCTCAACAGCAACGAGTCCAAGATGCTGGCAGCCAAGTACTTCGACGCCATGTGCATTGACTCTTTCACCCAGGGCCTGCCGCTCTCCAACTTTGTGCCGCCGCCTCCATCCCCGGCCCCGTCTGACTACCCTGTCTCGGTGGATGAGGACCTGCTCCGTGCCTGGAACTCCACAACCTTCTCCTCTGCCGTCAAAGGTATTGCCTGCACTTGGTGCCTGAGTCTGTTGGGGCCTGGGACTCATCTCCAGCAGGGAGATGATATATCTTGCCTGCTGAAGCAGCTCCAGGGACCCCTGGAAGTGCCTGTCAGTTTGGCCTGGCCACAGCAGAGCATCCCATCACTGGGCTGAACTTCTGGCTCACGGCTGGTGCTGGCCCTGGAGCACCACTCCCCGTTCAGCCCCAGCAGTGCCGGTGGAGCTCCCTGCGATGGTGACACCATTGAGAGCCCTGTGGCCAGCCTTGTGTCACCCTCGCTGGGCTGCGGTCCCCAGTCATTGCCTTTTCCAGCCGCACTTCATGCCCCCTCTCTGAACCATTTCTGTCCCCCCAAAGTTTTTCCCCATGTCCATCTCTTGGTCCCTCTCGGTCACCAGGACACAAAAGCCCTCTCGAAGACCAGGCTCTGGCCATGGGGCAGAGCGCTCCCTCCCTGCCCAGCTGGGACGCCTCGGCTCAGCCACTCACCCCCACGTTGTCCCAGGCAGCCGGGGCAGGCAGGAGCCTGGCTGTGAGCTGCCTGCTCTGCTCCTCAGAGACCGTGACCTCGGCCCCTGCCCTGCCCCGCATCGTCCACGAGCCCATCAAGTGCACGTGCTCCATGCAGGGGACTGGCTTCTCCTGCCCCAGCGGCGTGGGGGGCCACCCCCCACAGATGAAGGTGGTGACGGGGGACATCCTGGCAGACATCACAGGGCGCAACGTCTCGGAGTATCTGCTCTACACCTCGGACCGCTTCCGGCTGCACAGGCAAGAGGGAAGGCTGGGAGGGTCTGTCCTGTGCTGTGGAGCAGGGGAGGGCGACCGGGGACTTGGGGACACCTGCCTGGGGCGCTGACGGGAGCCAGGAGCATGCTTGAGCATGGCCCCGCTCCCGGAGGCAGAGGACAGTGGTCACAGCTTCTCGACGGTGCCTTGTCCCGCAGGTACGGGGCACTCACCTTCGGCAACGTCCAGAAATCCATCCCAGCCTCCTTTGGGGCCAGGGCTCCTGCGACGGTGCGCAAGATCGCTGTCCGGAGAACGGCCCAGGTGGGACCGCGCTGTGCCCCGCAGGAGCCGGGAGATGGGTGGGCAGCAGCAGCCATGGCACGGGTGGGGAGGAGAAGGAGGCAGGCAGAGCTGCCTGCAATGGCAGGGACCCCTTGCCCACTGCTTTGCAGCAGTGCTCTCCACCGAGGAATCTGGTGGGGCTCTTGCCCCATGGGGCGCTTTGCAGCTCCCACCCGAGCGGGTCTGGCCCAGCATGGTCAGCAGTGGCCTGCTCTCCCCACAGCTGTGAGCGCAGGAAGCCTGCCCTGTGGCTGTCCCATCCCTCCCTTCTAGTACATCTGCTATGGGCCCACCTTTCTTGCCACCTCCCACCACTCTTCTCTGCTCCTCCAGGTCTTCTACAACAACAAGGGCTACCACAGCATGCCCACCTACCTCAATGCTCTCAACAACGCCATCCTGCGAGCCAATTTGCCGAAGAGCAAAGGCAACCCTGCTGCCTACGGTGAGGACCTGGAGGTGGTTAAGGGCAGAAGCATGTCAGGAACAGCTTCAGGGCATGGTCCAACCAGGCTCTAAAGTGCAGTGTCCCCCCTTGGACCAAGCAGGCTAGCGCCCAGTTGGGGCAGGGGTGTTGCAGACCTAGGCTATGAGATCTGGGCTCGGGAGATCTCTCTGATGTGTGGGATGGGGCAGAACGTCCCAAAGTGCTGCCTGAAGGCATCTGGGCTTGCAACGTGTCCAAGGATGTTCTCTGCCAGCCGGTGAGGGAGGGCTTGGCCCCAAGGTGCTCGGTTGCTTCATACAGCACAGCTCCTGCCGAGCCGCAGGGAGGAAACCTGTGGTCCTGCTCAGAGCCAGGACCAGGCAGGCTGGGGGCAAGATTTTCTGTCCTGAGCCAGCTTTCACGCTCCTGTGTTTCACCTTGGGCCTTCTTGCAGGCATCACGGTCACCAACCACCCCATGAACAAGACGAGCGCCAGCCTGTCCCTGGATTACCTGTAGGTCCAGGGAGTGGGTTTGAGGGAGGGTGGCAGTCCCATGGAAGGGAGGGAGCTCCTCACTGTGGTTTGCAGGGGGATGCTGAGGCTTCTGCCCTGCAGGCTGCATGGGGCGGGGACCGGTGGCTGTGATGTGGGTGTCCCTGTGCCGTGCCCTGCCCTGTGCACAGACACCCTCCCGCGCCAGGACAGGTGGCCCTTCCCCGGGCAGCTGAGGGTGACAGGGTCCCTGCTCTCCTCCTTGCTCCCCATGCAGCCTGCAAGGCACGGACGTGGTGATTGCCATCTTCATCATTGTGGCCATGTCCTTTGTGCCAGCCAGCTTTGTGGTGTTCCTGGTGGCTGAAAAGGCCACCAAGGCCAAACACCTGCAGTTTGTGAGTGGCTGTGATCCCGTCATCTACTGGTTGGCCAACTACGTGTGGGACATGGTGAGCAGGGCACGTGGCCCCACTGGCTGAGCCCCCAGGGCCGGGTGGGTCGGTGGGCAGTTACGGAAGTTTCTGTTTTCTCCAGCTGAACTACCTGGTGCCGGCCACATGCTGCATCATCATCCTGTTCGTGTTCGACCTTCCGGCGTACACCTCTCCCACCAACTTCCCTGCTGTGCTCTCCCTCTTCCTGCTCTATGGGTACGTTGCTCAGAGGGGTGGTCAGGATGCACTGGTAGGGTCCCTCCAATGCCCTGTCTGCACTGCAGCTACGTGGGCAGGATCTGGCCTCGGGGCTGCCCATCTGGCTGATGTTCTGCAGCTCCTGTAGCTGGTGGGCTGCGAGGGCTGGGGTGGGAGAGCCCGGGGAGGACGGGGCTGGGAGATGGGCGATCCCAAAGTTTGACGGTTGGTGCTGCCCATTCCCTCTCCTGCCACGCTGACGTGCGCTCCTGCCACTCTCCTTCCCAGCTGGTCCATCACCCCCATCATGTACCCCGCCTCCTTCTGGTTCGAGGTGCCCAGTTCCGCCTACGTCTTCCTCATCGTCATCAACCTCTTCATCGGCATCACGGCCACCGTTGCCACGTTCCTGCTGCAGCTCTTTGAGCATGACAAGGTATGGGATTCGCAGCTCTGCCTGGGGCCACCAGGAAGGGAGAAGCTGCCATCGGGTCGTGGGACAGCTCAGGCTGGGAGGGACCTCAGGAGGTCTCTGCTCTGAACTCCTGCTCCCAGCAGGGTCAGCTATGAGACCTGACCGGGCTGTATCTTGGTGGGGATCCTGATCCTACCATGACCTCATGGTCCTCAGGGGTGTTTCTGATGGTCGTGTCCTCTCTGCCCATCCCCACAGGATCTGAAGGTGGTGAACAGCTATCTGAAGAGCTGCTTCCTTGTATTCCCTAATTACAACTTGGGCCATGGCTTGATGGAGATGGCCTACAATGAGTACATCAACGAATACTATGCCAAGATTGGTATGGCCTCTCGTTCCCTCCCTCCCTTCCTCCAGGGTATGTGGGGCTGGGGGCGACCACGGTGCTGGCACATCCCCTCCGCCTGCCCTCTGGGGCTTCCCGGGGCCCAGAGCAACCTGGAGCAAAAAGCCAGGGGACATGAACTAGACTGGGGTGCAGGAAGAGACGTGGTTGAGGGTCAGCTGTGGTATGGTGCCGGTGATGCTGAAAATGGTCCCTGGGCCACCCTGAATAGCGGCCCCATGGGGAGAGGAGGTTGTGAGCCCTGGCAGCGTTGTGCATTTCTGCTGCTGTTGCACACTGCCTGTGGTGGGTCTGTGGTGGGGCCATGGTGGAGCTGTGGTGGGGCTGTGCTGTGATATGAGGGATGGGGTCTGCAAGGGCTCTTTCCCTCCAGACGTGGTCTCTTGCTTGCAGGGCTGCGCTGCCCAGCCAAAATGAGCCTGTTGCTACTCACAGCTTCAGCTTGGCCTCAAAAAGCTCTTGCTGCTCTGCTTCTCAGCCAGCTTCCATATATAACCCAGGTGTTGCTGGCATCATGAGGGGCAATTTGGGGGCAGCATCTGGCAAATCCATCCAATACCCACACTCAGTTGGGTTGATTCATCCTACTGAGGTTGAAAAGTTGCAAGATGGTTTCAACAGTACACATGCTATGAATGGAAAGCCTTGTTGTGACCAGCCCTGGTGCCAGCAGCACCAGCCAGCCCAGGCAACTGCGGCAGGGGAGGGGGCATGGGAGCAAGACAGTGTCATTGTCACAGGCCAGCTCAAGATGTACAACCAAGTTGTCCCCAGGGGAAGGTGTCCCCAGCCACTTTCTCCTCTTCCTCCCACTCAGGGCAGTTCGATAAAATGAAATCACCCTTCGAATGGGATATCGTGACACGGGGGCTCGTTGCTATGACAATTGAAGGCTTCGTCGGCTTCTTCATCACCATCATGTGCCAGTACAACTTCTTCCGGAAGCCCCAGTGAGTGCAGCCGGGGAGCGGGGGGCAGGCTAGGGGGGGCTTGCTGCAGGGAAAAGCTTTGCCATCAGGACCCCTTAGCTCAAGGCTGCCCCTCCAGTGGATGCGAGCTGGGGAGCTGCCCAGCCCCGGCAGGGATGCGGGCAGGTGGCTCCCATGCCTGCATCCCCACCCTGCCCCATGTGCCCACTCGCAGGCGGCTCCCCGTCTCCACCAAACCCATCGAGGACGACATCGATGTGGCCAATGAGCGGCACCGTGTCCTGCGCGGTGACGCCGACAATGACATGCTGAAGATTGAAAATCTCACCAAGGTGCAGCAGTGGGGTGGCGGTGGTGGGGGATGCGCCGGAGCTGCAAGGAGACACCTTGGAGCTGTCCCCTCTGAGGGACATGGGTTGGGGCTGGGGGTCCAGGTGCCTCCCGGTGGGCTGAGCCCCCGTCCCCTGCCCCACCAGGTGTACAAGTCCCGCAAGATCGGACGCATCCTGGCCGTGGACCGGCTGTGCGTGGGCGTGCGGCCCGGGGAGTGCTTCGGGCTGCTGGGCGTCAACGGCGCGGGCAAGACGACCACCTTCAAGATGCTGACGGGGGACGAGAGCACCACAGGCGGAGAGGCCTTCGTTAACGGGCACAGGTCGGGGGGCACGGGCTGGGCAGGAGGTGGGGACTGCCTGCTGTCCTGGGGATGGGATGGGGTCTGCTTGGGGGTCTCCCAGGATGAATTAGCATGAGTCTGCCTTTGTGGCTCCGTGGGACACTGCAGCCCTGTGTCCTGGGCTGACCATCATCTGGGGGGTGGCAAGTGACACCGGCTCTTGGCCAAGGCTGCCCATTGTGGGTTACCTAGTAGAAGATGCTCCAGTATAAAGGCATGTGAAAGCGGGGTGAGCAACGGGGTGCTCCTGAAAAGCAATTCCTTCTCCCCGCGGCCTCTCTGTCCTCTCCCACAGCATCCTGAAGGAGCTCCTGCAGGTCCAGCAGAGCTTGGGCTACTGCCCCCAGTTTGACGCACTCTTCGATGAGCTGACGGCCCAGGAGCACCTGGAGCTCTACACCCGCCTGCGTGGCATCCCCTGGAAAGACGAGGAGCGGGTAGGGCTCTGGGCGGGCTGGCACTGTGCCTTGGGAATGACATATCACTGGGCGCCAGCAGGGACTGAGCTGGTGCTACTGCCCTCATGGCAGTGCCGCTCCAGTGGTATGCCCACGTGGGGTGCTGGGACAGGGCATATGCACTCACAGGCCCCCACCAACGCTTGTGGCCATGCCAGGGGGTGCCGTGGGGCTCCCCTGGCTGGCACGTCGCTTGTGGTCCCCTTGGCAGTGGGCCCGTGCCGTGGAGCCCAACTTCTTGCCCGCTGCCAGCTCTGCCAGCCTTGTGGCCTTGGCAGGGTGATGGCAGCCCCCCACACCTTGCAGGTGGTCAAGTGGGCACTGAAGAAGCTGGAGCTGACCAAGTACGCCGACAAGCCCGCCAGCACCTACAGCGGAGGCAACAAGAGGAAGCTGTCCACAGCCATCGCACTGATCGGCTACCCGGCCTTCATCTTCCTGGTGCGCCCCGGGCTCCAGCACCCTGCCCACAGGGTCCTCCTCCCACCCCCTGTGTCCCTGGGGCTGGTGCTGGGCTAGGGTGGAGAAATGACTGTGGGTGGGAGCTGCCTGCCCCCGGCTCTGCCACAAGTGTCCTGGAGTGTGGGACGGTGTCCTGAGCCAGGCTTAGGACAGGAAGGGGGTGGTGGGGTCACCCCAGGGGCTGGTGTGTCTGAGGGTGCTGTCTGTCCTGCAGGATGAGCCCACCACGGGGATGGACCCCAAGGCACGACGCTTCCTCTGGAACCTCATCCTGGATGTCATCAAAACGGGTCGCTCCGTGGTGCTCACATCTCACAGGTCTGGGGTGGGCTTCTGGCTGCACCCGCGATGCCTCTGGGCACCTGGGGTGCTGTGTGGATGGGAGGGGGCTCTTTGGTCCCCAGGGATGGCATTTGGCAGGGGCACGGGGAGCAGAGGGAGCCCAGGACACCCTCTGTTGCCTTCTCCCATCCCTGGTGGTGGGGCCACAGCACCCGGGTGATGGCCTGGGGAGCTCAGCTCCCCACCTGCCCCAGCCATGGGCCCTGGCACTGTCCCCCAATGCCACCCTGCTGAAGCCTGCCCTGTCTCCCCAGCATGGAGGAGTGCGAGGCGCTCTGCACCCGCTTGGCCATCATGGTGAACGGGCGGCTCAAGTGTCTCGGCAGCATACAGCACCTGAAGAACCGGTAAGAGTCCAGTGGGGGTCCAGCACCCTGTGTGCGCTGCGGAGCGGGGCGGGGCCGGGCCCCCACGTCAGGGTGACAGCGTGGCACCCGTGGTGAGATGTCAGCCCTTCGTGTGGGTGCTGCTTTGGAGGATGGGCAGGGGACGGGCTCGCTTGACCGTCCTGGCACTGTCCTGGTGGATGCAGCGGCTGCCAGAGAGCATCGTCCCCTTCCATGGGGTCAGTCCTTCCCCACAGAGGTGCAGGCAGCGGGGCAAGGTCCTCACGGGGTCCCTTGTCCCCGCACAGGTTCGGAGATGGCTACATGATCACGGTGCGCACCAAGTCCAGCCTCAATGTCAAGGAGGTGGTGAGGTTCTTCAACCGCAACTTCCCTGAGGCCGTCCTCAAGGTGAGCTCCCGGCGGTGGCGTCCCCTGCCAGCCCCCACCTTGGGGCGCAAGCAGCCTTCATCCCCCAAGGGACACCTCTGTGGGCCCCCCCCCGCAGGATGATGGGAGGGGATCTGGGAGTGAGGGCTCGGGTGTCATCCCTGTCCCCTGCAGGAGCGGCACCACACCAAGGCCCAGTACCAGCTGAAGTCGGACCAGATCTCACTGGCACAGGTCTTCAGCAAGATGGAGCAGGTGGTGGACGTGCTGGGCATCGAAGACTACTCTGTCAGCCAGACCACGCTGGACAATGTGAGACCGGGGACAGCACGGGTGGCTGGATGCTTGTCCCCAGGGAGGGTGGCCGTGCCCAGAGGGAGTGGCCATGCCAAAATGCCTGGCAGAAACCACCTTTGGGATGGGAGGTGGAGCTGGGGGGCATGGTGGCAGCCACAGCCCGGTGGGATGCGCTGGGGCCCATCTGCAGTGGCACAGATGGCAGGCGAGGGGTGGCCGGGGGGTGGAGGTGCTCGTGGGGGTCCCTCACAGCCTCCTGCCCCTTCCCCCCCAGGTGTTTGTGAATTTTGCCAAGAAGCAAAGCGACAACCTGGAGCAGCAGGAGACGAGCCCCAGCTGCGCCCTGCAGTCGCCCCTGGAGCGTGTGCTGAGCCTGCTACGCCCGCGGGCCGCCCCCACGGAGCTGCGGGCCCTTGTGGTGGAGGAGCAGGAGGACCTGGAGACTGATGACGAAGGCCTCATCAGCTTCGAGGAGGAGAGGGTGAGAGGTTGTCCCCAGATCTGGGTGTCCCTGGTCCCAGCTGTGTCCCTGCCAGGGGGCACCAGGGCTGGGTGGCGGGGCACCGGGTCTCCTCCAGGGAGGGGGACATGGTGCGGCCAGGGATGGACCAGAGAGGGTTCTCTGGCAGGGGCGGCTGCATCCCCCTCGGGCCAGATCCTGGCCCCAGCAGCACTGGGTGTGCTGGGCAGAGCGGGCAGCCCCTGCCCACCCCAGCCCCTGAGCCCTGCCCGTCTCTGTGCCCACAGGCTCAGCTCTCGTTCAACACGGACACGCTGTGCTGAGACCCTGGGGGCAGCCACGTCCCCTGGCTGTGAAGCCACCGAACCCTTTTGGCCTCTCCCCTCCCTTCGCCCCATCGAGCGGAGCTGCCACAGCTGGAGGCACGTGCCATGGAGGACATGGCAGGTTCGGCACCAGCCTGGACGGACCTCGTGAGCCACTGCCCGCCGGATGGCCTTTGTCCCCTTCAGCTCCGGGGAAGTGTCACTGCGTGATGTCGGGGGCCACCGTCCTTGGCCGGCTCGCCCAGCCAACATGTGCCAATGGATAGAGACTGCGAAGAGAAGGACGCAGCTAGGCGCCAGTGCTGCCGGCCCCCCACGCTTTGTGGTGGGGAGGAGGTCTGTGAGCGATGCCTTTGGTTGGACAACCATGTTGCACCCACCCTGGGGACCCCTGGCCGCAGGGATCCCCCCCCGCCCCGGCACCACCGCCGGCCTGGCCTTGGCAGGGCTGGAGGAAGGACGGCTGCTTTCGCCTTGTTTCCATCATCCCTGGCTTGGCGCTTGCCCTTGGCACTGTGGGGGGCTCGGGGTCTGGCACTGCGGGGGCAGGAGCTCTGGTGCTTCACTCACAATTGATTTCTGTCACTGATGGGATGTCACCAGCCAAGACGGGGGCCTCAGCCCCGCTGGTGCATCCTGCCCACCCACGCTGCTGCCAGCCAAGGGGTCTGGCCACCCCAGCCCTGCCCGGCCTTGCCATGTGTGCACTGGGCACTCAGCTCCGTCCCCAGGGCCGGGCAGCAGCGCCCCTGCAGAGGGGCACGCGGTGGGGCGGAGGGGTATTTCACAGGGTATTTCACACGCTGGCACCAGCTGTTTCTCCCCTCTGCCCCCAACCACGTCCCTCCTCCCAGAGCCCCTCACCCTGCCTCCTGCCTGCCCTCACCACCTGCTTCCCCCACCACAAGGGATCACTGCAGCTGTGCCCCCCTCGTTTTTCCCCTTGCCCTGGCACTCATTGCTTAGCGTCCAGCCCTGTCCATGAGCCACCTGCACTGGTTTCTTATTGTTGGGTCACTGGTGATACTGGGAAAGGGGGTCACTGCACCCCAGGATGGCTTTTGAAGCTGGGAGCGGGGTGGCCTTGAGCTACGAGGACAAGACAGCCTGGCTGGGCGCTGGCACAACCTGGCAGTGGTGCCCAGGGTGGTGGGGATGGGAGGATGGCCTGTGGTGAGGCCAGCAGTGTCACCTGGGGCTGGCAGCATCACTGGGGCTGGCAGTGTCACCTGGGGCTGGCAGTGGGCACCCCCTTGGCCAGCAGTGCCCCTCCTTTCTGCAGAGGGTCCTGCCGCCTCGTCACCCACAGGGGCCGTGCCCAGCACCCGCAGCCCGGCAGCACCCCCCCAGCCTGCAGCTCTCCAGTGACCTGCAGCTGTGCCCAGAGGTGGGGTGATGGCAGGGCCCGTGGTGCTGACCCTGAGCATCTACCCCCTGGGTGCCCCAGGCTGTTGCAGCACCCTGGGGTGGCCGTGCACAGTCCCCCCTCCTTCCTGGGGAGCACGTAGGGCCGAGCTGCCCGTGTGTGCCCCACTGCCCTTTCTGCCTCCCTGGCACGGGATCAGCTGGAGGCCCTGGGCTGGCTCCTGCCCACCAGCAAGCGGGCAGCACCGGACACCCCAGCTCACTGCCATGGGGCAGCACACCGCGTGGGGAGGCAGACTGGGGCCAGTCCTGGCCCCACTTGAGGGCACAGGAGCAGGGACAGACCCAGGTGGCAGCTGACCTGTGCCCATGCCCCCCGGTCTCGCCAGTCCTGTATGCCACCTGCTATAGATTGTGATACAATATACAGTATTTTCAATAGGGGAAAAATTGGGGGGAGATAAGCTCTATTTTCAGATTTTTTCAGACCATATTTTTTTTAAAGGCATACTGGAAACTGGCTGGTCCTGGGGTGGGGTGGATGGCACGGGTGGGCAGCCCCCCCCCAGGGGTGCCCCCTGCTCCCTTGCTGGGCATATTCAGCCTTCCCGGGTGGGTGCTGGGTGACAAGCCAGCTCGGGGTTAGCCCTTTGTCACCAGGGAGAGAGGGGATGGTGTCACCTTTGGGTCCCCAGCTGTGACCTCAGTGGTGACACCTCGGGGCACCCCAGGGTGGGCATGGTGCTGTGCTCTGGCCGGGGCTTTGTCCTCGTCCTGCACCTGCCCCGCTGCTCAGGGCTCCAGGAGGACACTGGCACCCTGGGCACAGAGGNTGCCGTGCCACCATCCCTGTGCCCTGTGGCTTTTGATGGTCAATGGAGATGCTTTTGTGCCCCCAGCATGGTGTGCCCAGGGCATGCTTGGCAGCACAGCCTGGGTGGCCGCAGTGGCCTCCCCACCCTGGGCTCAGGGCTGCCCCAGGTACAACCCTGCTGGGGACACCCCGAGGGTGGCAGCAGAGTGGGAGCGGGTGGGCATCGCCCCAGGGCAGGGGTGGCCGCTGCCTTAACACTATTTGCTTTGTTGAGTTTGGCCCTGCTTCCTGCCTCACCTCCCTCTGCACGTCCTTGGCCACCAGCCACAGGCACAGCGCCGGTGCCACGCATGGCCCCGGGCATGGGGCACCCCGAGGGGTGGGGGACGCCTTGGAGGAGCCTGTACATTGCAAGCAAAAGAAACAAACAAACAAAAAAAAAGACGAAATGTGAAAATAATGATCGTTTTAAATAAAAAATAATAATTGGAGCCAGCGAGGCTGCGTGGTTGTTGGTGGGCAGGAGTGCCGGGGCTGGGTGCCTGGGGAGGGAACTGGCCCCCGGGATGGGGGTGCAGGAGCCTGCTGTGGGCAAAGGGAGCTGGGCACAACACGAAGCTGTACCCAGCGCTTGGCATCTTCCAGGGTGGGTGGCGGGGCTGCCTGGGGGCGTGAAGCCCTGCAGGGCACAGGCAGCATGGGCACGGCGCCCAGGCAGGAGCCGCCGCAGCCGGCGATGCCGTGAGCCGCCCTTGCCGGACCCAGGCTGGCAGC
>WAAD01005327.1:194642-209256 GCA_013389945.1 Fregata magnificens
GGGCAGCGAGGGGGCGGCGGCCCGGGCAGGGGTCGGTAACGGCGCCCGGCCCCCGGCTTTCGGCAGGCAGCGGAGCCGCCTTCGCCGTGCAGAAGCTGGTGAACAAGAAGCTGCCGTACAGCCTGCAGTGGAGCCTGCTGCTGGCTGGGGGTGAGTGTCCTGCCCGGCCCTGCCCGTGCCCAGGCAAGCCTGCGGGATCCGCTCCGGGCAGGTAGCAGCAGGAGCAGGGCCGTGTTGCAGGCAGAAGGGCTGTTTGTCCTTAGCGTGGGGAATTTTCTCCTCTGGCTCCTGTCACATCCCCGCTCCCCATGGCCCTGGGGGGCTCAGGGACAGCTCGCAGGCACCTGCAGCAGCTCAGAAGCTGGCAGGTGCTTTCCCCACCGCTGCCCTTAGCAAATGCCCTTGCTGCTGGCACTCTCGGGAGCATCTTGGTCTCTCCAGCTGCAGGGTCCCTCGCCAGCTACGTGGTAACCAGAGCTGAGACGCAGAAATGCTCCGACTTCTGGATTTACCTGGAGACAGGCAAGTCCCCACAGGAGCTTAGTGTGGCTGGCAGGGTGTCTCAGCCCACAGGTATGTTCACATCTCTTCCTGCTGCTTTCCCCGGGCTTGTCCCACCTGGTTTTTCCCTGCTGCAACAATTTGCTGTTCCCACCTCATAATTAAGCTGGTGACTGTTTGTGTCATTGCCAAAATCCTCATATAAGTCCCACACTAGCACCCCGCAGCCGAGGGATGGGAGCAGGCACCTGGGGTGGCAGCAGTGCCAGGGTGGCTGGAGCTCCCTGCCTGGTCTCATGGCTCCTGTGTCCCTCCATGCTCCGGGCCCACCACCTGCGCTGCAGGTACCTCAGCAGGGCTGGCGGCGTGGGGTGGGAGCGCTCGCTTCTGCCTGCTGCCCTGCCTGCTTTGTGGATTCACGAGAGCCAGCGTGAAGGACTTGTTTGCTGGAAGACGAAGAAGAGGGTAGGGGATGGAGGGAGGCAGTAAACCCCTCCATGCCTCGGTTGCTCTGTACAGTGGGCAGAGCTGGAGGGGCACCGGGACAGCCGCTGCTGGGTGGTTCCCACAGCTGCTTGCTTCTTTCTCCCACTGGTACCTTGAGCTCCTAAAGCTGGGCCTAGCTGAAGAGGCTTTAAATGCTTCACCAGGGCTCTGTGGTTCTCTGCCCACCCCTGGCAAACGCGCCAGGATAGTCAGGGGTCTAGGGAGCTTGTTCTTTCTGTTGCAGAAAATCTGCCCAGCCCAGAGGACAGAGAGAGCGCAGCACCGCTGGCGAGGAGGAACAAGTACGGCGACGTTGTGGAGTAGCCAGCAGAGCACAGCACCGTGCCCGTGTCCTGCTTCACCCCTTCCTGCCTGCCCAGCCTGCCTGTGCCTGGGCTGCCTGCGAGACTGGTGGGCTCTGTGGCACTGCCCGGGAGCTTGGATGAGTCGATTCTGCAGTGAGAGTGTGGTGGAGGCACCGTAGGGATTGCTGCTTCCCAGGTGGCCTCTGAACATCACACATGGGGAGTACAATAAAAGTCGAGAGCTGAAAGCGCACATTGTGGACAAAGTGAAGGCTGGTTGTGGGACAGGAAGAGCTGTGGTGCAGGTGATAAATATCACCCTGAGGCAGCCCCTGCAGTAAGTGTTGGAGCAGAGAGCTCTAGTCTCTCTGAGGCCACGGCACCCGCAATCTGACAGCACAGGGCTGTGAAGTGACTGCAGGCACAGATGGGTCTGGGCTAAGCTGTGAGGGGGCAGAGCTGTTGCCATGTGCTCTGTTTCTTGAGCCTAGCTGGTCACAGTGTCCCTGTCCCCATAGCAGCAAGGCTTTTCTTGCCTGCCCGAATGGGGCTGAGCTGAGCCCTGCAGCTGCATGGCCCCTGGGGGTGTCCTCTCTGCCCCTGCAAAGGGGCTGCACGTGTCCCCGGGGTCCCTCTGTGCAGTGCCTGCGTTGCTCTTGGGGCATGTTGCCCAGCCAATCCCAGGCTCTCCATCCAGATGTGTAACCTGCTGGCAAGGGTACTGTCTCAAATCCCACACATCCAGGCAGGCACATGGGAAGATTAAGAAGCCTCTTCATTTTTTCCTAATAGCAAACTCCAAGTCATGACTAGGGCAAAACGGCTGCTCTTGGCGGATGCCCACCTCTGATTCAGCTGCAGCTGAATTTCTTAGAAGGGGAAACCCAGCCGGGGTTCTGGAAGCTAGCTGGTTTCTTAGAGCAGAGCAGCAGCATTTCAGCTTCAGAGATCAGAAATGCCTCCTTCCGTGTCAGAGCTGGAGACAGTCCCTGAGCCTCGCCACGGGAGGGAGTCCATATGCTGGGGAGACGAGGGGCCCAGGAAGGAAGTTGGGTTTGGGGGCTCAGAACATCATCTGAACTGCCATCGCACTTGGCCTGTGCAGAGAGATGGGGAGCAGCCACCAGAACAGCTAAAAGCAAAGTGACTGCGGGGAACAGGCAGGTTAAGCCAAGCTCAGTGTACCGGGAGCTCAGCCGGAGCTGGGAGCAGAGCTCATGCTGCCTGCAAGAGCAAGGAGGACAGCGAGAAACCGCAACTCCTGCTAAAGCTGCTCCTTTCCTGGGGTGTGCGGAGGAACGCGGTGGGGTGGGAGGCTCTTTCCACATGGGTTTGACGAGTCGGGATTGGCCCCGCGCAGCTGCCCTGCAGCTGGATGCGTGCCGTGGTGGCTGAGAGGCCAGCAACTGTGCGGACAAATTGCCAACTCTGCGGGCTGCTCTCCTGCCCTGCTTGGGTACCAGACCCAGCCCCTGGGAGCAGAGGCTCCCTACGTGTTTTCCTTGCGTGGAGGCTGTGGCTGTGAGTGCAGCAGTGAATGCATGGGGCAGAATCAGCTTGAGCGCTGCCTGCTCATGGCGTTGGGGTGACTGGACCTCTAGCACTTGGGAAACCTCAACTTTGCAACCATGGCTGGTTGAAACTCTTCCACCTCCAGGTGGGCCTGAGTCTGGAGTGAGGTTTCAAGCCCACCTTGGTCCATCTTGGGGGGGGTTCTCCAGGCTGGAAGAGCATACGAAGCCATGATGGTGTCTCAGCACTGGGCAGGCTGCAAGGGATTGAGACCTTCAGGCAGAGCCTGACCTGTGGCTGGGTCCGAGTAGACCCCATAAGTGGCTTTACCCCTGCACGAGTGGTTACAAAGATTTACTTCTGATTATAAAAAAAACAACCAAACAAACCCAAGCTTTCTGCATGTTTGCATGTCCCTGGTCTTACTCAATTGGAAATGAAGGCGCATCCTCCCAGCTGCCTGGCATGGGGTGATGCAGGGCTCAAATCCTAAAGCAGTGCAAAGCCCCACTCCCACAGCAAACCTGTCACCTCTGTGCTGGCACGGCCACGCACCAGGGAGCCATGGGGGCTTTTTGTGCCATTGCGGGGGGACGGAGGAGGCTCTGGCTGTGGCAAAGGCGAGTCTGGCTTGGGAACCACAGGAATGGGGAAGGCACCGCATCTGGTTGCTGAAGCAGGACCTGGGAAGCGGCCTGCTCCCCATGTCTGGTTGTTGCTAAGCCCCTACCCAAAGCCCCTGTGCTGAGGCTGGTGGAAGTCCAGGCCAAGATCTGGCCCTCAGGAAGGTCAGTGGGGTTTGTGCATCGGCCAGAAAGACAGCATGGGCTCCCCGGGAGGCAGGGCTGATGCTCCAGGGACAGGCTAGACAGCTATAAGGACTAGCATAAGTAATACTCCCCACCCACCCCATGCACATGAGAATAAATCCTGCTGTCGTGTGGACTTACTGACCCAGTCCAGCCCAGGTCTGGTGGCAGAGAGATGCCCCAGGTCTGAACGTCCAAATCCCAAGCCTGCTCCAGGGTCCATCCCTGAGTAGCACTGGGAAACCCTTAAGCCATTCTCCTGCAGGGCCAGCGGTCCTCTTCTGTCCCCCACCTTTCTGCAGCTTGAAAGCAAGGGGAGGGCAAAAAGGGACAGCTTTCCTTCTGGGACAGGAAGCGTCAGATATTGTAGGAGGACATCTCCGAGCACTTGCCACATCCCAAGCGTTCAGGCCATGGAGACTCCAGCAGGAAGGAAGGTGCTGGGTCCTGCAGACAAGGCCCACCCTGTCCCTGCCGTTAGATTGTGCTGGACTTGCTGCGCCGGAGCAGGCAGACGGCAGTCACCAGAGATGTCAGGGCGGCAACCACAAAGAGAAGGATGAGGATGACCCAGTAGTCGTACAGCATGCTTTTGTGGGAAGAGGGCTTCTCCGCTGGGATCATGTTGGTGAGGTTCAGCATGTAGCCCAGGGCCCAGCCGATGGAGGTTCCTCCTGCCTATGGAAAGAGCATGGCATGGTCACCACCCCAGCCAGCCCAGCTCCACGGCCCTCAAGAGACCTTCCAGGGACCACCTCAGTGTCAGCCCAATGGAGGAGAGGGGTGTGGGGGAGTCCACAGCACCCTGAGCCCTCACTCGCCTGTGGGTCCAGCCAGCCCAGGGACAAAGCAATGACAATCCTGTGCTGAGCTGGGCTCATCCGACGGGAGTAGGATCTCGTCCGCTCAGACCAGTCCTGATCTTGCTGCCCATCCCATGGCTCAAGCAGGTGAGGGCACTTGGCAAAGGTGGGATCCTGCCCTGAGACAACTTCCCAACAAGCCTGAGCAAAGAGTTGTTTGAGATAGCTGGTGTCTTGAGGGCCAATGAAGGACTGGAGGAACTGACTCCATGACCACCCTACAGTCAGCTCAGCTCATTTTTTTTCCATCTCCCAGAAGATCCACCCAAAAACTGGGAGTCCCATCCTGCCCCTGTTCTCCAAGATCTTCCCTCACATTGCTTGGCTTTTTCTTGGTGTGGGATCATCTCTCCTGCAGTGCTTTTTGGCCTAATTCCAAACAGATACCATAGGATGGGTATGTGCTCTGGTGTTACCCACCTTCTTCTGGAAGGCGATGTTGGGGAAGGAATGGTTGTCGAAGTTGTAGCCTTTGGTGGTGAGCAAATAAACAAACGTGCTGACAGCGCAGTAATCCGACAGCCTGTTCTCCAGCTTGGGTGCTTTCTGGAGCAGCTGGGTGGGATGCGTGGAGGGACAGAGAAAAGGGGTCAAGCCAACAGGGTCCAGGCTTTGTTTCTGTGGCCTGAAGCTCTGGGTGGTTGCATCTGGCCGGCCAAGGCACTGCCCATACCCATCTGAGCCTCTCCTGCTCCCATGTGGGAGCCGTCACCCACCCTCCCCCTACTCCATGGGTGCCAGGACACCCAGCTCCCTCCAAGGGCTGCTCTCAGAGCCCGGGTGATGCCCCACACGAAGCAGCCCTCTCCTCCCCACCATGCCCAAGGAGCCCACCTCGCTCCAGCTGGTGGCACAGATGGTCTTGGCAGCATCCTTCAGGTCGCTGGGCAAGTGCACCGGTCTCCCCATCACTGTCTGGATGAAGTCGACCGTGTAGAAGAAGGCAGAGAAGGCCTGACGGAGGAAAGGAGGCAGCTGTGGGACACGCTGGGAGCAAACCCTCTCACCACGAACAGTCACTCTGACCGGCGTGGTGGGCACAAGTGACCACCCTTGCAGAGCCACGGGTCTGGCTTTGCCACCGCATGATGCTGGGGGGCCGGGGACACCCACCCACCCAGCAGCCAGGCCACCACCCTCCGCCATGCCAGGACTTACGATAAAGTTTCCTGAAACTTCCGGCTGGAAAATGCCGTTGAAGGAGCAGCGGGAGAAGGAGCAGGTGGTGAAGTTGAAGAGCTTGCTGACGTGCAGAGCGCAGAGGCTCCCGTTCCCGGAGCCCACCACAGTGATGGTGGTGTTGAGGGCAAGGCTGGGCCTCTCCTTCTCCGTGCAGGGGCTGTCGTAGATGCTGCTCAGTGACAGGCTCTTGCGGTAGCCCGTGGGCCAGCAGGGATGGGGGACGGTTGCTCGGTAGCTCTCAGCCTGGTGGAGAAGCGACATGAGACACGTGAGCTGTGCTGTAGCCCTGGCACCGCTGCGCGCCTGCCTCCATTTCCCTGCTGGGGAGATGCAGAGGAGCTTGGGCAGCAGGGTGCAGAGCTGGCAGTTGCCATAAGCATCTTGAGATGACTCGGGACATCTTGGCTCTGGCCGAGGCATGCAACACCTTGTGGAGAGGGCGGGAGGAAGCCCTGGGACCATGGGAGGGCATCAGGGGCAAAGAGTTGGCTGGGAAAGGTGTGCAGCCGGCCCCGCGGGGCTGTCCTAGAGCCAGAGCTGGGGGACACCCCTGTATAAACACCAGGGTGAGGGGGCAACCGTGGGGTGATGACAGCCAGCATCCCCGTCGAGCACATGCTGGTACCTGGAGGAGCTTTGAGAGCAGCCTCTTGAGGACCTGGTCCCTTCCGTAGCAGAGGAAGCTGTGGGTGTACACTTTGTACGCCTGGCCATACAGCTTCAGCATCACCTCATTTCTGGGGTCTTCTATGGTGTCCCTTGTTTCAAAGGTGATCTGTGTGGAAGCGCCCCCGAAGTCCATGGCCCCCAGGGTCATCTTATGGGGCTGGATCCATTCCCCGAGCCACCCACGCTGAGCAAGGAAGACAGGAGCGGGCATAAGGATGTGATGAGCTGCGGGACAGCCTGGCCACCACAGCCGTCCCTGGCAGGCACCACACTCCCCTGCCCACCTTGATGAAGTTCTCCAGGAGGTAGTTTGTGGTGACCCAGCCGAAGACCCCTTCCTCTTCCCCCGACAGGATCTTTGCCCCCCGGAAATCGAAGGGGTACGACTTCAGTGTGGCCGCCACGGCGCTGAGGACGGCGTCCGAAGCCTGCAGGTTCGCGATGCTGCGGGCCAGGCAAGAGGGCAGAGTGGCAGGGCTGCGCCGGGGTGCCATGAACAGAGCCCCTGCTGCCCGCGTGGCCCTCGGGGCCCGGCTCCACCGCGGCACGTGGGGTGGGAGGCAGGTGGGTCCTCACCCGGCTACCTGTAGGGATGTCCCCCAAAAAGCCCCAGCTAATGCCCCTTGTCTCTGCTGGAGAAGGAGGCAGGCGGCAGGGATGGAGGTGTGCTCCCTCCTCCTGAGCCATAT
The DNA here is from genome assembly GCA_013389945.1 of Fregata magnificens. Lineage (NCBI taxonomy): Eukaryota > Metazoa > Chordata > Aves > Suliformes > Fregatidae > Fregata > Fregata magnificens. Next base: position 201,659 of record WAAD01005327.1, read on the forward strand.
CCTGTGGCTGGGCGAGGGGGGCATGACTCCCTCCTCTGTGTGGTTTTTGGGGGGTAATTATTTTCACTGCATCCCATCAGGCTGGCAATGGGTGCAGGGGGACTTTCCTCCTGGCTAGCCAAAAAGACTGTTTGGGTTATCCTGGTGCTGGCCCCACGCCAGCCCCTTTTCAGCCAGGGATGTGCTGGCTGTGCCCTGCAGAACATCTCCTGCTCTGAAAGGCAGGAGCACCTCTCCAAGGGACATGGAGCTGGGCAGCTGGGAGAGTTAGGAACTTCGCCTGGCAAAGGGGAGACATCGCAGCTGTCCTTTACCATCTCTGCCCCTGCCATGGCTGGCAAGACTGTACGGTGGCATGGCAGGGCCCCCCAGGCGGCATTTAAGGCCAGGCAGCTGGCGTGGCCAGAGCAAGCACTCACTTGAGCAGGCGCATGCCGGCCGTGGCACCCAGGTAGAGCGGGGTGCCCGCGTGCTTCTCCTTGGGCACATCTCTCAGAGCCTGGTTCAGGCAGTGCATCAAGCTTGTCCCAGCAGCCGGAGGGCTGGAGCTGTAGCTGGAGATGCCAGGACCTGCCGAGAGGAAAGAGCGTTGCTCCCTGCAGGTGGTGGGAAGATGCTCGGTGGGCAGCTTTCCCCCTCCCAGGCTGTTCAAAAGGCAGGTGCTGCAGGTTTCTGTGGGCATGGAGCCATCCAGAGTCCAGCTACATCTCCCTGCCCACGCCGCATCCCCCACCAGCTGACAGCCGGGGAAAGGTTGCTTAAATGGAGAGTGGAAAACCATCCCTCGCTCCTCGCTGGGCTAGGCAGGGAGCTGAATTGTTTCCTGGTGGTTCAATGCATGCCAGGAAAAGATAAACCACAGGCATGCATGGCTGCAAGCCTTGGGGGGAGATGGGGGAGGTTTTGGGAATAGAGCTGGACCCCTTATATCACCTCACTGCGCTGGTGAATAGAGAGGGAGGCAGCTGGGCATGGCAGAGACATCCACACTGTCACAGTGCCCTGCCCACAGGGGATGTGACAGACCCTGCCACCAGCCACTGGCCCCCAGGGACTGGGACAGCCCTTACCCTCCACATCGCACATGCTGTGCTCGCTGACCACCCCGGTGTCGTTCTCCTTGTCTGCAGGCCACTTGTAGATGAACATGGCCGTGTGGGAGGACCCGGCGTCCAGCACGATGCCATACTGTGGGGGGGGAGGCAGCGGGTCAGTCCGGAGGCAGGAGATCCCCCGGCTGCCCCAGGCCATCCTGAGGGAAGGCACTGGGGCTCAATGACCCACCGTGCACGGCCGGTCGTGCCCTGGCAGCGCCCTGCCTGGCAGCTTCAGGCGCGTCATCTGGCAGAGGCGAGCGCTGCTCAGCCCAGCATGGGCACGGTCTTGCCCACACCTGCCTGCACAGGGCCCTGCCCAGGATGCGGCTGGGAGCGGGCGCTCTCCCCAGCTGGGGACACCGGCCGTGCCAAGATGCCACTTGGCACGGCACAGGGACTCCGGCTTTTTAGGCATGGAGACCCCCTTGCCTCTTCAAGCACAGACCGGGAAGCTCTTCCCCTGCTGCTTGCTCCCATCTCCCTGCAGCATCGCTCCTGGCCAGCGGGCATCTGCTGAGCCATGCCAGCAGGTCCCTGGGGCCAGTGTGGGAGGGACACCTGGGAGCAGCCCCTCGAGGATGCAGCTCGCCAAAGAAGGGCAGCCAGGCACCTCGTCCCTCCTGCCCTTGTATGGCTCGGCCATTCTCTGACTATAAATAACCCCGCTCCCTCCTGCCAAACAAGGTTACCCAGCTCCCAGGGAGGGGCCGCCCCATGCTGCCTTCAGCACCCCCGGGGGGACCCCTCTGCCTCACCCCCTGCCACCCGTGGGCTCAGGGCTGCCCGCGCTGGCCCCCTCCGTGCCCCTGCCGGAGCTGCTTCGCTGCCAGAGAGGAGGCTGCGAGTCCAGGGGCAGGGGAAAGCAGCTGAGCATCTCTGGGGTGAAACCACTTAAGGCTTAAACCTGGCTTGTGCAAAGGCTCCGTCTGCTGCCTGCCCTGCCTGGACCCGGGTGGAGCCCCAGGGCTGGGGCAGGCAGCTCCTCTCCCTGCCCAGCACCCGGGAGCCACCCCAGCCCTGCCTGGTGGGTGCCCCTGGTCCCATCCCCATCCCCATGCCCGTCCCCATCCCCGTCCCTGTCCCCACCAGCCACGAGTGGGCCCCAGCCTGGGTGGCTGCAGGGTTGGGTTTGGGCCAGCTCAGGCAGCAGAAATAAAGTGTCAGGGCACAGGCAGGGGTGCCTGGGGTCACCGCTTAGACGCAACCCCCATTCCCATGTGAACCCATGGCCCCACACCAGTGGTACCCCCTGCTCCACCAGGGATCCATTTCCAATGGGCGAACCCCCCCAGCCTCCCTCGGCTCCCGTTAACTGTCAGTGGCTTGCCACGTGCTCTGGGTCAAAAGCTACGAGCCAGCAGAGAATCCCCCTCTGAGGCCAGACTGGGGCCGGTGTGCCACGGCACTGCTGTGGGGGAGCAGCTCCTGGAGATGCTGAATGCTGCAGAGAGGAGGAGGGGGGCTCTGACAGCCTCCCACCCCTCAGCTGCTGCTCCGAAGCACAAAGTTGGGGAGCAGAACCCCCAGTTTGGGCCATTTCTGAGCTGGGTGCTTGGGGTTGGTGCCCCGGGCAGCCTCGGGGGGCTCTCAGCCCCCTCCTCTCCCAGCATGCTGTGGGCCATGCACCCCCTGGCACTGAGTGTCCCCCCCAGTCCCTCCTCACGATAGCACCCTCTGCCTTGCTTGCCCGCCCCGGGGTCCTGTGGTCACCCCCCGCACCCCCGGACGAGCAATCACCCGCCAGGCACATGCACAAGCAATAAAGGATGCTGAGTCTGCCCCAGCGAAGCTGCCTGTCCCAAGGGACGCCCGCTGGCATGTCACCACCGGCTCCCACCCCATGGTCCTCTCCGCATGTCCCCTTCACTGTCTCAGCCCTCGCAAGTGGGTGCTGGCATCCCCATGAGGTGTCCCCGGGGAGGGTCCAACCCCAGCAGATCCCGCTGCCCACCTCTGCCACGCGTGTGCCCACGCATCCTGCAGCCACCATGCAGATGTCCCCAGTGTCCTCGCAGGGCACCACACCACCTCTGCACCACCCCAGATATCACCCAGAGTGACATTAGCATTAGCAGGGTGACAACGCTCTCCCCAAAGGGAAAGAATTGACGAGTCACCCCCAAACCCAAGGCTGAGCACAGCCGGGACCCCAGGAGCAGTTTCCAGCCCCAGGATGACATGGGGGGGGCTGCAGCCCCCAGAGGGGGACCAGGCTGGAGATGGGGATACCTACGGAGTAGCAGGGGCTAAGAAATGCTGGAGCAGGAGGCAGCGAGGATGACCTGCAGCACCAGGGACAGCTAGTGCCACAGACCAGGAATGGGGACAGCCTGGTGGGAGCAGCGCTGGGGATGCCAGACCGACCCCGCGGCAGGAACAGACGTGGCCATGTGAGCTTGAACACACGGCTGGATCCAGGGTGGGCAGGGGAAGCCCCACGTGCCTGTGGTGGGGGGAAATCTGGTTCAGGGCATTTCCTCCTGCCTTCGCCAGGGCTGGCTCAGCTGGGCCCTGCTTCCAGCCCCACAGAGAGTTGGCACGGGGGTGCACGCGTGGGGTTGCACAGGTGGGGCGGTTGCACACGGGGGGGTTGCACGTGTATGTGGGTGCACATATGTAGGTGCACATGTGCATGGATGTGCATGCATGTATGTGTGCATGTGGTGTGCGTGCCTGCAGGTGTGACGTGGGTGTGTGTGTGCATGGACATACGGACGTGTGTGCAAATTTAGGTGTGGAGGTGCATGCACGTGGGTGTGCGTGGGTGGGGTGTACCTGCACATAGGTGTGCTGACGTGGGTGCACGTGTGTCTGTGCATACATGCATTTAGGTGGGTGTGCATGCATGGGTGTGCATGGGCATGCATGTGAGTGTGTGCCCGTGCGGGCATGCGTGTGGATGTGTGCGCGCCTGGGGCAGCCACGCTGCCTGCTCAGGCCCAAGGAAGCGGAGCACATGTGGCTGCAACTGCGGCTCTGCCACCCACGCAGGGAGGCCAGCAGTGAGAGGCGGCACCGACCCTGCACCCAGGGCAAGCCCCGCGGGGAGGTGTCATGTTTGGGGTGACAGTGACACCGCCAGGGCAGGTTGCAGAACCAGCTGCCCCACGCAGGCGCATCCTGGTCCCCTTTGCTGCCAGCGCCTGTGGGTCGGGGTGGGGGTGTCTCCTCTCAGATCCCAGCATCCGGGCGGACAGAGCCCATCACTCCCAGGTGTGGGGTGGCAAAGATGGGCAGCAGCCCCAGGACTCGCAGGTGAGGGATGGTCCGTGGGACACCCCGACTGGCGGTGGCCCAGCCCCAGCAGCGAAGGCAGCAGCGCTCGGGCCTGGCTGAGGAAATGGTGTGCGGCAACATGAACCACCGCGGCACAGTGGGCGCTGCCAGCCGCAGGGAGAGCCCAGCGCCCAGCCAGCCACCCATGCCACGGCTCGCTCCCTGGCCACCCCAGCACGAGAGGAGGCGCCGCAGCCCCACACCAGCCCCCTCTGCCCCGCTCCCGGGGGTTGCAGGGTTTTGCACCCCAGCCTGTCCCCGTGAAGGAGCCATCCTCCCCAACAGCACTGGTGGCGGTGAGCAGGAGTGGAAGCCACGTGCACAGGTGTGTGCGCACGAAGGGGCTGAGGCAGACCTGGATGGCCAAGAGGGTCCCCAGGGATGAAGGAGAGGTCCCGTCCCCTCCTCCAGACCCAGGGGTACACACACGCCTCCAGCACCTGCATGGGAATCGGGGATGGGGTCACCCACAGCGGGGCTGCGATGGTGCCAGCCCCTGTCCCAGCTCCTGCCCCAGCCCCTGTCCCTGTCCCAGCCCCTGTGCCCGGGCATTGGAGCTGATGCATCACCCAGCGCAGAGTAAACTGCTGTGCGGGCTCAAGCCGTGGCCGAGCTGTGGGCTCGCAGCCGCGCGGGGAGCACAGGCAGGTCGTCTGCAAGGGCCCTGCAGACGGGAAGCCCCGGGAGGGAGAAACCTGGCTGAAAACCCATCTCGTTAGTGATTTGCAGCGTGAACACTGCCCTCAGCTCTTCCAGCCAAGGTGTCCTCCACCTGCCAACGACCGTGCTGGAAATGAGGGCTGGAGGGATACAAGGATGCCCTGGCATGCTCCTGTGCCGGCACCTGGCTCCCGTCATCCCTCTCATCTGCCCCAGCATGCTTGGCTGCCAGCACCCCAGGGCTTGGCAGGGCCTCACACACGTGTTTGTGGCCCTGGCCCCAGCCTGTGGGACAGTCTGCAACCCCAGCATCTCCTGGTGGCACAGGGATGACAGATTCTTCTAACAACAGGGCCCCCTGACCAGACCCTGGTGATGCCACAGGGCTGGGGGACACGGGGGTGCCTGGCATGGCTCCGCACCGGGACGGTGTCCCCATGCCACCCACAGCCCCGCTGCCTCCTGGGTCACCCATGGCCCCGTGGGCTCTGCCCCACCGCAGCATTGCTCAGCCCGGCCCAAGTCAGGGCTGCTCCGTCCTGAAGCCCCTGCAGAAGGGACGCAGAGGGCAGGGATGTCCCCAAAGGCCACGAGGCAGCAAAGACATGAGTAGGGCTCAGGTCTCCTGGTGAGTGCATGGTTCCGCCCAGAAACATCCCACACCCCAGGGGAGGACGCGGAGGGGGACACTGAGAACTGCCCAACTTGCTGTAGCCTGGCACCATGCCCCGTGGCAGTGCCCGGGCCTCCAGCCCCCCACCCCACAGGCTCTCCGGGCAGCCCCACGGTGCAGGAGGGGCTCAGCCCGGCCCCACAACATCCCACCTCCCTCAAGGGTGGCGAGACCCGTGAGGACTCCAGGTCTCTGGGTTCCTGCCGTGGGAGCCGCAGCTCCCCCGGGATGGCTGGCAGGGGAAGAGCCCAGCAGGCTTTGTAACAGCCAGTGAAGAGATTTGCCAAAAGAAGGAAAAAAAAGGGTTGTCAAAAGAAGGCAACAGCTCCAAGCCTTCAGACAGCAGTGCCGTAAGCCCAGCTGCAGACCCGCGAGGGAAGGGGAATACCGCGCTCCCAGGATCAGTCCCTCCAGCAGCAGGATAACTAATCTGGGGTATTTTTAGGGCTATATTCCAAGCAAAGGAGCTGGAAAGGGAAGATGTGGAGCCATAGCTCAGCAGTGAACAGCACCATAACCCAGCAGCTGCTGCTAACGTGGACTGAGCCAGCAAGGACCATGTCTTGCCCAGGCGGGTGGGAAGGACGTGCCCGGGGTGCCCCACAGCGGGACCAACCTCTCCTACATCGTGTCTGCACATTTTGAGCCGAGTTAGACTAAGACAAAGCTTTGCATCCCCAAAACAGCCCTGAGCTTTGTGCGAAGGCAAACCCCTTGGTGCCTGCCTGGCGCCAGCCCCATGGGAACAGGCACCGCCGTGACACCGGTGCCGAGCTCTGGAGGGCAGCGCCTCACCGCACGCACCGTGCTGGACCTCATGGGCGCTTGGCACATCCAGGAACGGTGCAAGACCCCAAGTCCCCGGGCCAGGTGGCACAGCCTCGGGCGGAGCAGGGCCAAGACCCATGTGAGTGTTTGGGGATGCTCAGCCCCAAACTGCAGCATGGCCTGCAGACTGGAAGGTGCTACCACCAGGAGAAAGAAAAAGCACAAAAAAGCTCAAAAATTAAATTTCTGGGAATGCATCTGGCTTAAAAGCAAAGCTCCAGCTTGGAACCAGGAGGAGAAAAGACTTCCCAGGCTGACCCAAGTCCTGCACATAGGGCACTCAGCACCCATCCGTCTAATTCCCCCAAGTCCAAAGAGGCAAAATCCATTTTGAAGCCAGCTACAGGCACTGCTCCATACGCCCCAGCACATGGCCATGAGTGGCAAAGAAAGGTGTCACAGGGAAAGAGTTAATCATTGCTAGTTACACTAACAGCAGCGAGTATCATCTTGGTTAAGCCAGCTCGTTTTCTCAACCTAATCTTCATTACATCTGACAAACCCAGAGAGAAGGCAGCACATCTGGCATTCAGGCTGGCTCAAAAAGTTTCCAAGCAAATTGCTTGGGATGAGAAAAAGGGGGTTTTGGATGAACCATTTTCCAGGACAAGAGCCTGCTCCCACAGAATAGCTCGGTCTGTCATGGGAAAAAAATAAGACTTCTTTAAAACAAAAGACTTGGTCTGCAAAAGAGTCAGCTGGGTGACTTGGCCAACAAGAAATTGGTTGGGAACTTCTTTCAGTATCTGAATTTACAATGAAAAAGAAAAAAAAAGCAGCTCGATTTCGCAGGGAAGTGCATTTCTCGCCCGGCAGCGCTGGCTCGGGCGATGCAGCTGGAGCCCAGGGATGCCGGGTGATGCAGGGGTGCGCAGGGGTGCGCAGGGGTGCCCCGTCCCCAGAGAGAGCCGCGGGAGCAGATCCCAACACGGCTGCTCTGGCCTGGGGGGCCGCGTCCAGACACGCCGCCGCTCTTCTTTAGCGCGTCCCAAAGATTCCTCTCTCAAAGAGCAGGTCTGAGGCGCCGGGGATGGGCGGCCCCGCGGCCGGGGCTCTCGCCGCTG
>WAAD01005327.1:209636-223541 GCA_013389945.1 Fregata magnificens
TCCTTGCCCCAGGGGCTCAGCCCCATCCCGGCCCCCCGGGCATCACCCTTGTCCTGCCCCCCCGCCTCGGGCATCACCGTTACCTCGGGGCTCAGCCCCACCCTGTCCCTCCTCCCCGGGCATATCCTCTGTCCCCGGGATCAGTCACATCTCCCCCCACCAGGCATTGCCCTTGAGCCAGGACTCAGCCCCATCCTGCCCCCCCCAAGCCATCGCCCCTGCCCCGGGGCTCAGCCCAAGGATGGGTTTGGCGGGAGGGGAGAACGCCCTGAGCAAGAGAAGAGCTCTGAGAAAGCGTCTCACCTACCACGATCGACAGCTACAAATATATTACGGCTTTTAATCATTACAAGGAGTTTGTGACAGCCCTGAGGAGCCCAGACGTATATTGAGATTGTTTTTAATACGGTCACAAGTGAATAATGCATTGGGCTGTGAGCCAAGGAAGGTTGGGCCCCTGGCTTTGAGAAGGACATTTTGAGCTTGCTTACACAGAGGGATAAAACAGTGAACAAAATAATAAACAAGGAGATATCACCAAGGAGAGGAGGCTGAAGGAGGATGTAGCTTCTAGCCCAGCTGGGTTGCAGGCTGGAGGGTCACACTTGGCTCCTCGCAGCCTGCCTCACTTACTTTTTTTTGACACAAGCCACTTTTTCCTCCACTCATAGCTGCCCTGCACGTAGCACACATTGCACCAGTGCCGGGGTTTCTGCAGAACTTCCTGCCCATTGCTGTGGTATCTGGGTGCAGAGGCCCTCGAGGGGCCCAGCCTGTGCCAAGGGCTTGTGGTCTGGGGAGCCTTGGTCCCGATGTGCCGCTGCATCCCAGAGGCTCTGCCGCTGGAGGTGACGGCCGGGACAAGCTCCAGTTTTGTTCCCCAGAGCAGTGACCAGCAGCAGAGTCTGGGGAAGAAAATGTCTAAATAGGGGCACAGAGAGTGACTCTTGCCCTGCCGGTGTCCACCACCGCAGCACAGGGCTTCTCCTCAGGACCGCTGTGTTCAACCTGTGAGTGTTTGCAGGTGTGTCTACCTCCTCACTTCAATTCATTAAGCATTTAACCTCTGGAAAACCTGTGTCAATCAACTCCAAGACATTAATATACTGATTTATGTGAAAAAATTGTTCCCCTTTGCTGCTGCTGCTGCTGGTACCAAAGGAGACCGTAGTCTTGTTTCTGAGCATTAGCAGAGCATCGTTTCCACTGCCTTCTTGCATCACTGCTGACTTTAAGGCTCTTCTCAAGTTTCCACAGGGAAATGCCTGCCTACTCCTGATCTTCTTGCCACCCTCCTCACCCGTTCAGTATTTCTGAGGCACACATCTGCAACCCTCACAGGTGCAACTGCACCAGGGATTAAGACAGAAGCAGAAGGATCTTCTCTGGATTGCACTTAATCCCTTCTTAAAGCTGCCAAGCCTCCTGTTTCTCTTTTAGACTGGACAAGCAGTGAGAAGAGGTCTTCAGAGACTGAAAAGGAACCAAAAATGTCTTTTCTGAACAGTAGCGAGCAGAGACAGGACTGGAAGAGCCCTGTGGGGGTAGGGGTGGTCCTTTGCTCCTCATCCTCGTTGTGCTTTTCGGGCTTTGGAGCAAGTCCCTTTCTGGCAGGCGGTTACTCGGTGTGGTGGGACCCTCCTGGGATTTGAGTGGAGACGTGAGTCTCTTCCATACTTTGGTCTTGCGCAGACTTGGCCACCCTGTTCCCAGGTTGCCCGTACGTGGCATGGAGCAGGGGGTTTGCATCCCTTCCCACTGCAAGAGGGGCTGTTCCAGCTTCTCTGCATGGGGTGGCATTTGCCACCCTCTGCCTGGCCCCAAGGGGCAGGGGGGGCTGAGCCGAGGTCCGAGGGAGCCTGTGCCCAGCCCTGGCTGGTCACTGGTGTCCCAGGAGACTCAACCTCCAGCACAAACAGGGAGGCACCAAGAGCCTGGGACATGTTGGGCTGGAAATGCTCCCAGCCACGCAAGGGGAGTGATGGCCACGCGAACCCGTGTATAGGTAGAGAAATATCTCCGCAATGGCCCCAGCAAGGGGAGGCTCCCATGAGCAGCCATTTCTCATCATGCCCCGTTTACAGGAGGCACCACCGGCGAGGAGAGCGGGGCAGGGAAGGGTGGCAGTGCCTCTGCCCACACTGTGCAGGCAGCCCCAGCCCCTCGCAGGGAGAACCCAGCCGCATCCCTGGGGATGGGGCAGGCGCCTGCACTAAAGTGGCCACCCCGGGTGGGCAGTGCCTGGCAAGGAGCATGAAATGAGCTCCAGGCACAAACGAATTCAGTGGGAAGAAGAAAGCGAGGGACAGGGAGGGCTTTCTCCACAACGGAAGATGGATCAAGGGATCTCCCAATGCCATGGGAAGGAGAGCACAGCTTTGTTTGTCTGAGGAAACCAGGGACATGTGGATTTTGGATGCCAGCAAGGCAAGGCTGGCACAGGTGTCACCTCTGCAGGACTCCAGGTTGTGAAGCAAAGAATCTGCCTGAACAAGCAGGTTCAATGCACAAGCAGCTGCGTGGGGAGCCAGCCCAGCACAGCCTGGTTGTCCTGCTGCCCTGTCACCTCTGCCACCCTGCCACCTCTGCTGCACAGCCACCTTTGCCATCCTGCCACCCTGCCGCCTCTGCCACCCTGCCGCCTCCCTGCATCCTGACACGTTGTCCTTGCATTGCACAGCAAGGCAGGGGTGGAGGGAGAGCAGCACCAGGGCTCAGGGTCCTGTATCCCAGCGGGCAGCAACGCTGTGCAGTGCCTCCAGTGTCCCACTGTCCTCCTGTCCCCAGTGCCACATCTGCTCTTTGCCCTCAGCCATGCAGATGCAGGAGCTCAGGAGGCCCAAGGGCAAGTGTTTCCAGGCAGCTGTGCTCAGGCGGGCAAACACCCCACTCAGCAGCTCAGGTGTGTCCTGGAGGCACCACTGACCCTAGGCAGGGGTCCCTGAAGGAAGGTGCTGGCCTTGCTCTCTGCAGATCACATTGTCATTTTAACTGCTCCCAAAGCAGCCAACTGTGGCCCCCAGCCTGCTGGGCTCAGGGGACCTGCAGCAGCTGAAAAACCTGCTGGAAGGCCGGGTAAAAGGGGGGCGCTCCCCCCTGAGCGCCATCCTAGAATCACAGAATGGTGTGAGTTGGAAGAGACCTTCAGAGATCATCTAGTCCACCCCCCTGCCATGGGCAGGGACATCTTCCACTACATCAGGTTGCTCAAAGCCCCATCCAGCCTGACTTCAAACACTTCCAATGATGGGGCATCCACAACTGCTCTGGGCAACCTGGTCCAGTGTCTCACCACCCCCATCGTAAAACATTTCTTCCTTATGTCCAATCCAAATCCACCCTCTTTCAGTTTAAAACCCTTGCCCCTTGTCCTGTCACTGCAGGCCTTGGTAAAAAGTCTCTCTCCATCTTTCTCATAAGCCCCCTTTAGGTACTGAAAGGCCGCAAGAAGGTCTCCCCGGAGCCTTCTCTACTCCAGGCTGAACAACCCCAACTCTCTCAGCCTTTCCTCATAGCAGAGGTGTTCCAGCCCTCCGATCATTTCCATGGCCTCCTCTGGACCCGCTCCAACAGGTCCATGTCTCTCCTGTGTTGAGGACCCCAGAGCTGGATGCAGTGCTCCGGGGGGGTCTCACCAGAGCAGAGTAGAGGGGCAGAATCACCTCCCTCGACCTGCTGGCCATCATTCTTTTGAAGCAGCCCAGGATACGGTTGGCTTTCTGGGCTGCAAGCACACATTGCTGGCTCATGTCCAGTTTTTCGTCCACCAATATCCCCAAGTCCTTCTCTACAGGGCTGCTCTCCATCCGTTCATCCTGCCTTGAGTGTCCCCAGGGACAGAGGCACACGGTGAAATTTTAGGGGGCCTACTTTGATAGCAAGAGGGACAGAGACCCTCAGCATGACCAGACGCTTACAGTAACCTCAAATAACTGTATAATCAAGCAGATGCAGGGCCAGGGTTTGCTGTGAGCCAGCAATAAGTTCCCCATGATTTAATGCCAATGTTGCATGCTTACAGCCTGTGTATGGGGTGCCACCTCCATTACGGGGCCAAGGCAAAGAAGGACCAGGAGTACCTGTGAGATGTGGCACGGCAAGGGGGCCCAGAGGAGTGGGCGGATGTCACAGGCAAAGGGGGTCCAGATCCAGAACCCCAACTCCCAACAGTGCTGGTGCCTTTACTCACCCCATACCTGGGTAAGCACTGAGAGCTTGGTCCCAGGTAAAGCTGAATGATGATGTGCCACCAGCACACCTGAGGCGTCTGCAGGCCCTTGGCATGTATTTCTACATCCCCTGCAGCTGATGTGGACACTGAGTTCTGCTCAGCGGTGCGGGGGAGACAGGGCTTTCCTCCCCCAGCTCCGAGGAGAGGTGCAGGCACAGGCTCCACAGGAAAGACAGGTCCTGGTGGCAGCCCTGTCCCAGCTGGGCAACAAAGCCTGTCCCCACCCCGGGGGACTTGCGGGCGAAATATTAACTGGGGACAAACTGGCAGGTGTGGAACAAAGATGAGAAGGTGGGGGGTGCGTTACTTACCCAGCGGTGCAGGATAGCTGCTTTCCCAGACAAAGAAGAGAGGTTTTTCTAATCCACCTCTTCCAACAAAAGCATCTGACCTGGGGCCACCTGGGCAAGGGTTGCCTGGGTTGAATGAGTGATTAGTGGAGAAACTGGAGCAAAAGGAGGGACTCGCTGGGAGGTCGTGCCTGGGGATGGTGGGGTTTGCTGGTGGTGGGGCTCAGGGCTTCTCAATGTCTTCATTAAACATAGATGAGCACATCTGGGAGCACTGGTGGGCGGCACTGCAGCTCCATATGTGGTTGGGAAATAACAGGAAGAACAGAATGAGCCTGGAGACACTGCAACAGGCCAAGGTCCAAAGGGAGGAATTAGGAACAGGGTTATCTGCTCCCATCTGCAACTTCCTCGGCCAACAGCAAGTGCAGGGGAGATGCATCCAGGAGCATTCAATAATCTTGGGATTAGGATGAGCCACCAGCGTGAGCCAGCCATGAGCAATGCACAAGCAGCCCCACGATGCACTCAAGAGCTCCTAGAGCAAAACACTCATCTCAGCCCTCATGGGAGCCCCAGGGTGGTCCCGACCTGCTCCCAAGGGAGCACAGGAGGGCAGCGGGTGCTGTGGTTACTCTGCAGAGACACCCAGGGCAAGGAACAGCAGGCAGAAAGAGGGGCTGGTTGGAGAACAGCATGGTCCCTGTGACAGCCAGCAGTACATTTGGGATGGCGTGAGGCTGTGAAGGTGTCCCCAGCAGGAGCACAGCCCCCGTCTGCCTCACGGGCAGCTCTCGAGAAGTGCGTGAACGAGGGACGAGGGCAGGGATGTGCTCCTCAGTCACGGGCTGGGCTGAGACTGCTCACAGGGCCATGTGCTGTTGTCCACGGGAGGGGGAATCCCCCAGCCCTGCTCTCAGTCCCTACCCTAACCCCAATCCCAAACCCGATCCCAATCTCAGTCCTGCCTGGGAGCAGCACTGGGCCCACAGCCAGGTGGAAGGAGCTGTAACCTGCTCTCAGTCCCCAGGGCCACGTGCAGCCCGGCTGAGCTCTGCAGCTCTCATTGGAGTCAGGACTTGGACTGACCCAACCTTGGGGACTTGGCTGAGAAATCAGGTGCATTTTTTGGAGATCGCAGGCCAGCGCAGGCCAGCCACCCCACAAGCCCAGAGCCGTCCCTTCCCCGGGGGCCTCCAGGCAGGCTGAGTCCTGCACTAACCAAAGGACTTGAGCATCCAGGCTTCCCAAACTGCTGGTGCTGACTCTCTCCCCAGTGTCTCGTTGCCTTGCATGGAGGAGTCCCAAAATTGCGCGGGGTACTGGAAAACCTCCCAGCAGCCTGTCCTGCTGGGGGGATGCATCCCTCAGCCCAGCAGAGGTGTGTCCAGCCAGAGCCAGAATGATGCTTTTGCCCAGGGTGCACCCGCCCACATCTCCACCTGCACAGTGTCACCGACACGGTGAGAGCTGGCCAGGGCTGGCCAGGGAGTGAGTGCCTGTCGGGAATAGCTGGGGATGCCCACACCAGTCCCAGCACTGAGCAAGCCCACAGCACATGTGTGCAAGGCATCTTTGGGGTTTTTTTAAGTCTGCGGGCAACGAGGCTGCAAATCCAACCAGTGTTTCCATTGGTAGAGGAGAAAAATAAGGGGGTGCAACAAACCAAAGTGTGGCTGAGAGCAGCTCCTGCTGAGCCAGTGGCTTTGCCTCTACACCCTGCGGGTGGGAGCTCCCCGATGTACTCGAGCCTCAGCTTCGAGCACAGAGCTTTTCCTCCTACAGGTACTGAAGGATTGGAAGGACCCCAGTGTTTCCAAGGCTATAATCCCCCTCCTGGCAAGGACGCTTGCCTGGAAGAAGATCAAACCCAAGCACAAGTCTCCATTCTTGCCTTACTTTCTAAAACCTTTTCTTTCTCCTGTCTCCCACGGCAGCACCTCTGTGATGCCAGCCCAGGGGCTCCCATGAGCAGGGATCTGCTCCCTGTTGCCCCGGCACGGAAGCAGCCAGGAAATAGGCAGCTTCTCTGGAAAAGCCCCACCGTTTTCTCTCGGCTGCCTTGCCAGGAGCCCTCTTGTGAAGGGGAAGATGGCAGGGAGGCATCCGGCCATAGCGCAGGCGTTGCAGCAAGGAGCCACCGCGGGCTGGCAGGCATCCTGTGCCGTCAGATCTGCTCATGCAGCTGTGGCACAGTGCCTGACGGGCTGTTTCCCCAAGCTCGTGGTATGAGGCTGCAGATCCTGGCGCAGGACATGGGACCCGCTGGCAGAGAATCCTTCCCCCACACTGTGGCCCCAGGGCAGAGGTGTGCTGGCATGCGGAGCCCCAGGGCTGTGGTCACATCCCACTGGCTCTGTGCAGCTGCCACAGGCTCATCTTTCCCTAAACCTGTGGGACAGGATGTGTGGGCAGGAGGGAAGCACGCAACATGAAGGAAGGGAGCACCATGCGCAGACCCACGTGGGCAGCCTTGCCCATGGGGCTGATCCCCATCCTCAGCGTGAGGGAGGGGACGGTTGTGGGGTGGGGACAGAGCTGGCAGGATGGAGGGAGAAATTATGTTCTGCTTGGAGCAAAGCAGGCAACTATTTGTCACTTTTCTTAAAACTGGCCAATACTACCCAGGGCCTCCAATCACAAAGCAAGAAACCACATTTTGAACAACCTTGGCTCACCACCATGAGCACCAGCCCCATGTCCAGTGCTGGTGAGCAGCCGGGTGACGCACAGGCTGAGCCCTTGCCTCGGCTCTCAGGGCAGGAGGCTCGCTGCAGCAGCCCCATGCACCGGGCAGCCCATGGCCACCACTGCATCCTCATGCAGAGCTGCAGCAAGGATGGGTTCCCCTGCAGGATGCTGAAACACCCAGGCTATCCCCGCTGAGCCCCCACTGGAGCATCAGAGAGGCTCTGAACAAGCAGGGGACTGTTGGGGGCAGCTGTGCGGGACTCCCTGCCAGGGCTGCTGCTCAGCTTCCCAAGGTGAGCAGGACCATGGGGCTGCTGCAAACGTCCCCCTGTGAGCAGCAGTGGGCAGCAGGACAGGCAGCAGCACGTGGGGGGGAGGCATGGGGGTGCCCACGGCCGTGCCTCCTCTGCCTGGGGCGGGTGCAAGCACTGCAATCCACTTTCCCCCAAAACCCACACCACTTTCTGACCTGAAGCAGTCTCTTATTCCGCAATTATCTACACTTAACCCGGTTGCATGAGGGATTTTGCCCCTTGAAGGTCCAAACAGAACCTGTTTCTCCGTTATCAGCTATTGCATCAATCCACAAGGAGAATTCAAGTAACCTGGAGGGACATGGTTTGTGTTAGCATGTCTCCATTAGCTCTCCTGTGCAGTGAATTTGCTCTTTTCCCATTGCTGTTGCACGGAGAAACTCTCTGCTCTGAGGTTCCCTCAAGTCCCTAAAGGCGTTAGGGACAAAACTAACATTTTAGGAGGGCTTGAGCACTGGGAGGGCTCGGGGCATCCACTGCGCTCCCACTGTGCCACAGCAGCCAGTTCAGGAGGTAGGAGCATCTCTGTTAGGGTATAAGCCACCTTCCCATCATCATCCTGCAGCTATCTGGCGGCGTGCCCCAGCCCAGCGAGGTGACACTGCTCCAGCACCCCTTTCCTGAGCTCTGGGAAGGGATGTGGGAAGGTGTCAGTTCAGCCTAATCCCATTTTGCACCAAGCAAGATCATTTTGCTTCCCTCTGATGTTTTGAGGACCAGCATCCTGTGGAGGGTTCCCGCTTGCAGAGGCGTAATCACGTCCCTTGATGCTGTTGTGCAGTGCTGCAGCTGGAGAAGCCATCCTGCCCCACGGTGACAGCTCCTTCAAATCTTTGGCATCAAACTATGCTTGTCTGATCCAAGACCTCGCACTGGGAACTCAACCTGAGGGAAAGGAGGGGTGTCTCCTCTTCTTTGGCAGGACTTTAATCAAAACTAGATTCTCAATGCAGGCTGGGGCTCCCTGGTGACCTCCCCACGAGGTTGGGGATGGCCAGAAGAGCTGTCCTGCAGCATCCCATCACCTCCCCGTGCCACGGTCCTTCTGGGGAAAGCTCCGCACTGGGGAGGCATCTTATCTGGACTCCTGGCTCTGCCAGTCCCTTTTCCCACCATTTTCCAGCAGGAGCCGTGAGAGCAGCCCCAGCACAGCGGCTCGGAGCCCCGCACCTGTGGGTGCCCGCAGCCAGGACAGCCCCTTGTCAGCCCAGCTGCCCTGTTTAGCAATCTCTAAGTGTATCAGTAGTGTTGTTTCTCACCCTGATAACAGAGTTTCCTTTTGATAGATGGTTACTGTCTCTGTGTAAAGGCACATGGCCCTGAGGACCACCCTCCAGCCAGAGGGCATGTTTCCAGTCCTTTCCGCATCCCAAAATGCAACAAGAAATCTCTGGAGAGCCGTTTCCTCTGCCAGAGCACCAGGGCTTGCTCCAGCCCCACCTGAGCGTGACCCGCTTTCTCTTCCCAGCCTTAGTCCAAATGGCATTTTCCCATCCTCTCCCCACCAAACTAGTGCGTGGACAGCCAGATCTTTCCCTGCCTGGTGGGCTTCCAGCGTGCAGCCCCAGCCAGCTGACTGCTAGAGGGCAGAAGGTGTCTCGAAGCCACCCATGCTGGTCCCAAGACTGGGAGAGCATCCTTTGTTCCAGGACAAGGACTTCCCACTGTCACACTGCTGATAGCCGAAAATCCGCTGCACTGCCCAGCAGCGCCAGGACTCAGCTCCAAGTGACCTTGGCAAGAAATTTCTCACATGCTCCCAGGGCTCTGAGTCCTCGGTGGCAAAGGGAGGAGCACAGAACCCCTCTGAAGGGGGGCACTGGAGAGGTCGTGGGCTGTCATTATTCCTGCCTCGAGCTGTCACTGCTCCTGGCAGTGGGACCCTTTGTGTCCAGCAGAGCAATGCCAGCGTGATGGCACAGGCATGACAGATGATGGCACAGGCAGACGATGGCACAGGCAGGACAGATGATGGCACAAGCAGGACAGATGATGTGAGAAGACACCAGGAGCATGGCACAGGCAGGACAGACTTCATTTCCCACCACCATGGCAGGGAGAGCAGTGCGAGGTGCCTGGAGCAGCCTGGGATCCGCCTGGCTGGCTGCAAGGACCTGTTTGCAGGGATGGCAGCAAAGGGACCTGCTGCAGCACAAGGGCAGGAGAGCTGGTGCTACGACCCTTTGGCCAAGGCCCAGCCAAGTGAGCCCATCCTCTCTCATTTTGCTTCCCAGCCCGTGGCGGCTGCCCTGGGCTGCCTCCAGGCAGCAGCTCTGCCTGTCCCCACTGCCCAGGCCCTGCAGGATCCTAACCCAAACCCACTGATATCTGGGCACCAGGTAGATACCTCCCAGCTGCTGCCAGCTCCCACTTTGGGCAAACATTGCTGGGAGTTTGCTTTCCTGGAGACACTCCCTCTGCATCCGCCTCCCAGCAGCCCTCCAGCATCCGGGCCAGTCTCCTTCCGGCAAACCCAGCGCTCCCCAGGGCTGCCCAGGGAGCAGGGACGAGCTTTGTAGAGCCACTGTGAAATCACTGGTTACTGAGATCAGGCTGTTGAACTGATCCATACCCAGGCCAGGGAATTAATCAGCTTAAAACAATTTTTTTCCATATTTAACCCTCCTTCTTCACCACATTTGCCCACCCTGGGGCCTTTCGTATGAACCCTCCTGCTGAATTCCCGGTGGATCCCCAGCTCCCCTGTCTCTCCTTAGGGTTTCTTCTCAAATGACTCAAAACTCAAAAATGGGAGCCAGACAACCCCAAATCCTGAAATTTTAAAAAAGAAAGTTTGTGAGCTGCAGAGATTTTCACGGTTACACTTTTTAGTTTTTGAACATAACTGCAAAACTGGAGTTCTATTTGTCTTTCAGGGAGAACTGGAGCTTCTGAGTTCATCGTGGGATGCCACCAGCTGCAATTTGAGAAAATCACGTGCTGTGAAGCTCTCAAAAAGCCCTTGAGAGCCTCATTCATTTCCTCTTCCTCCATACGCTGCAAAACAGTATGATTTATGAGCAGCTGGATGCTCCTGAGGATGCACAGTGATCTCTCCAGCTGCAGATGGACACCCTCAAATGCACCCCAGTGCTGCAGGTTAACTGTTCCTGCCCCAAAACAAAGACATCTCTGTGGGTCTTCTTCAGGCCACTTCAAGAAGGTCAGCTGGCTTCATGCAAACCTCTGAAAAATGAAAAGAGAGTTGCTTCAGCATGAAGCAGGTCAGGGACTGCTCCACATCCCCTGCCCGGCCTCCACAGTGCAGCGTCTCGCTCGGCTCTGGGCACATCCCGGCCGGCAGCAGGGTCTCAGCCTCAGCACAGAGTCCAGCCTCCCTTCTTCACTAATGTGTGCAAAATATTCTGAAGAAACGTGGTCCTTCGAAGGATGTTATGCGCTGCAGGACAGAAGAGCAAGCAGCACCCACACCTGGGGTGTCACCAGTTAAACATACGCCCTTGAGGCTGAAGCAGGTTGTAGAGGTGATGGAGTCTGGAGAAAGGAGATGGAGAATAGCTGTGCCCTGGGATGATCTCTGAGGCCTTCAGGGCTGCTAATGCATCACTCAAAGCCACCACCCTGCCCTTTTAAGATATGTTTGTGCTTTGTAACCGGGACAAAAGGAAAAGAAAAACCCACCCAGGTTCATTTGTGGGAAGTTGGCAGTGCGACCGCCAGGTGCTCCTCTGTGCCCACGGGGATGGGATTGTGCCCAGGAAGGGCATGGGAAGGATGCTCGTCCCACTGTCAGGTTCACTCCTGCACTCAGGTTTCAGCAGGTGACTTGGATGAAACTACGGAGTGCAATTGTTCCAGCTTCAGCTGGATTTTGCTTTTTTGTGGGGTGGAAGAGCAATCATCGCTTCACTTGCTGCTGACAGGAGTCACAGGGAGACACTGCCCTGCCACAGGGAAAATCTTTCTTTGCTGGAATGATTTTTTTCAGCCCAAAGTCCCTGGGCAGGGCTGAAGTTAAACCCTCAGTGCAGAAAAATAGCTTTTTGCATGAGTGTGAAATTTGGCAGAGACCACGGGTGCGGATGGCTTGCCAGAGGTGCGCTCGGCAGCCAGCAGCCACTCATCTCCTTTCCAAGGAGCAGCCGGCGAGGTCCAGCTCCTGAAACACACCCTGCGCTGGGTGTCGGAGGAGCTGCTCAGGCTGGTGAGTCCTCAAGAGAGCTGAAACCAGACCAGGTGTGTGGGAAGCTGCTGTCGGGGCAGAAATGATCCTGCATCAACCAGATGGGAGCTGGGCAGAGGCTGGTGTGGATGAGCGACCGCATCCCGCTCCCAGGACGTCCCCCCTCTGCTCCAACCTGGTCCCCCTCCTGCCAGGGGGACGTTGTGTCCTTGGGACTGCATTGGGTTTATGTGGCATGGTTTTGGTAGTGGGGGGCTGCAGGGGTGGCTTCTGTGAGAAGACACCAGGAGCCGCCCCCATGCTGGACCCAGCCAGCTCCACCTGGCTCCAAGATGGACCCACCACTGCCCAAAGCTGAGCCCATCAGCAAAGATGGTGGTTCATCTGTGATAATATATTTAAGAAAGGGTAAAAAACACTGCACAGCAGCTGGGAGAGAGAAGTGAGAAGATGTGAGAGAAACAACCCTGCAGACACCAAGGTCAGGGAAGGAGGGGGAGGAGGTGCTCCAGGCGCCAGAGCAGAGATTCCCCTGCAGCCCGTGGGGAAGACAATGGCGAGGCAGCTGGCCCTCTGCAGCCCACTGAGGTCCAGGTGAAGTAGATATCTACCTGCAGCCCGTGGAGGACCCCACACCTCCGCCTTCCCGCAGCAGGAGCCTGCTCAGCTCTGAGGGCTGGTTTGAGAGCCAAACTGCTGCCAGGAGCCTGCCCAGCTGCCACCATGTCCTGTCCCCACCTCATCGTATAGGAAGGCTTACACGTGCCTTGCTAAATGATTCAGCTTCCCTTTCCCACATCCCACACATGCCTCTCTTTGGAAGCGAGCCCCAGGATCGGCACTTTCAGTTCTCCTGCAGTTACGTGGGTGCCTGACCGCAGCAGGACTTCCACAAACCAGGGCCAAGCACAGCTGCCAAGTGGCTGCCGCGTCCCAGCCAGTGCCAGCCAGAGGTACGTGGGTACAAGACGGAGACCCTGAGCCCTGTCCCAGGCTGCGGATGCAGCTCAGGCTCCTCTCATCACCCCACCAGGACCGTCGTGCCTGTGGGGTGGGAGGGCAGCTCAGAGGGGAGAGGATGGACACAAGGTCCTGTGGCTTCAGAGGCAGGTGTCTGTGCGAGGAGCCGTGTTTCCAGTGTCTGGAATAACTGGAGTCCCCTGGGAGTCACCAGGCAGCTCGTGGTGAGCAGCTCACTAGGGAACCAGGCACTCGCTCACACCATGGCCGGCACACGCCTGTCTGAGCAAATAAGCCTGGAGCAGGCAGCAGTAACACAGCTGTGATGTCCCCACTGTCCCTTCCTGCCACCCAGTGGTGTCCAGGGATGAGGACAACTTCTTGACACAGGTGGTGGAGGAGCCAACGAGGCGAGATGTGCTGCTGGACCTTATACTAACAAACAAAGAAGGTCTGGTTGAGGATGTGAGGGTTGGGGGTAGCCTTGGCTGCAGTGACCACGAGATGGTGAAGTTCAGGATCTGGTGTGGTAGAAGCAGGGCAACAAGCAGGATTACAATCCTGGACTTCAGGAGAGCCAACTTTGGCCTCTTCAAAGACCTGCTTGGAGGAATCCCATGGGTTAGCGCTCTAGAAGGCAGGGGGGTCCAAGAGAGCTGGTCAGTATTCAAGGACCACTTCCTCCAAGCTCAAGATTGGTGCATCCCTAGGAGGAAGAAGTCAAGCAAAGAAGCCAGGAGGCCCATATGGATGAGCAAAGAGCTTCTAGAGAAACTAGAGGGAGGTTCACCGTATGTGGAAAAAGGGACTGGCCACTTGGGAGGAATATAGGAACGTAGTCAGGGTATGCAGAGATGCAATGAGGAAGGCCAGGGCCCACCTGGAACTCAGTCTGGCAAGGGATGTCCAGGAAAAAAAGAAGGGCTTCTTCAAATATATCAGCAGTAAAAGGAAGACCAGGGAAACTGTGGTCCCGCTGCTGAACGGGGTGGGGGCCCTGGTGACGCAGGATGCAGAGAGGGCGGAGTTACTGAATGCCTTCTTTGCTTCAGTCTTTACTGCTAAGGCTGGCCCTCAGGCATCCCAGCCCCCAGAGGTGAGAGAGAAAATCTGGAGAAAGGAGGACTTCCCCTTGGTTGAGGAGAGTTGGGTTAGGGATCACCTAGGCAAACTGGATCCTCACAAATTCATGGGCCCCAATGGGATGCACCCACAAGTGCTGAGGGAGCTGGCGGATGTTCTTGCCAAGCCACTCTCCGTCATCTTTGAAAGGTC
>WAAD01005327.1:224342-244629 GCA_013389945.1 Fregata magnificens
ACTGTGTCCAGTTCTGGGCTCCCCAGTTCAAGGACAGGGAACTGCTGGAGCAAGTCCAGTGGAGAGCTACGAAGATGATCAGGGGACTGGAGCACCTCTCTTATGAGGAAAGGCTGAGAGACCTGGAGCCTGGAGAAGAGAAGATTGAGGGGGGATCTTATAAATGCTTACAAATACCTGAAGGGTGGGTGTCAAGAGGCTGGGGCCAGACTCTTCTCAGTGGTGCCCAACGACAGGACAAGGGGCAATGGGCACAAATTGGAACACAGGAAGTTCCAGCTGAATATGAGGAAAAACTTCTCTACTGTGAGGGTGACAGAGCACTGGAAGAGGCTGCCCAGAGGGGCTGTGGAGTCTCCTTCTCTGGAAATATTCAAAACCCGCCTGGACGCGGCCCTGTGCACCCTGCTCTGGGTGAACCTGCCCAAGCAGAGGGGTTGGACAAGATGATCTCCAGAGGTCCCTTCCAACCCCAACCGTTCTGTGATTCTGTGAAGATGACAGCAAGCATACATGATTCTTCCCTTGAGCCCTCTCCCAGTCTCCAGCTATTTTCAGCTCGGGGGATTTCCTGAGCCAGAGGCGATTTCCTGATTTCTCTGTATTTACACCCTTCAATAGATCCCTCCTCTTTGGATTTGTCAAAAAACCTCCCTTTGGGGACAGGCAAACCTCCAGCATCAGCAGAACTGCCTGCTTCAGGTAGGGTTGAGTCTGGCTCCACCTTCACCTCATTTATGCGTTGGAGGCTCCGTCCCTCTCCAGCCTCTCCAGGACAGTCCTGAGTTTTCAGTTGTATCTTCTCTGGCCAGAGGGTCCCATCCTGCTCAGATAGGGAGGTCCCTTCCCACCAGAGTTTCTCAGGGACTCTGTGGCCACCACGATGCCTGCAGGCAGGGCTCATCCACCCCTGCTGCCCCTTGTGCCCCCACCGCTCCTCACACACCACCCTGGGTGCGTCCCAGGGGGGCAGGATCAACCCCTCGCGGTCCTTGCTGCCGCACTAACACCCCGTAGCCAGCTCCCACCCTGCATCCCACCTGGGGGCGAGAGGGACATTCACCATGGGACAGAGGTACGCCGTTATCCCACAGGCTGGCCCAGACCTCTTGGGTTTTCCCTCCAGTGATGTATTTTCCATTACATTTAAAAATAAAATCCCAGCAATAAAAGCTCTGGCTAATTTTATACCCAGCCTGTTTTTCCCAGGCTCCTGCAGGACGAGGTGCCTGCCCCGGCCTCGTGGTGCGGGTTCACCCCGCAGCACAGACAACGGTCACACGGCCGGGGTGGTGTCACACGTGGACAGGGGTGCATGGGTGGATATGGGGCGCATGGGTGGGCTGGAGGACGTCAAGCCCCGACAGAGTCTGTTGCCCATGGAGGTGCTCCTTCCTCTTTGCCTTGCCGGGGAGCCAGGAACTGAGTGGGGAAAGCAGGGGGCTCAGTGTGTGGGGCTGGGAGTACGATGTGAGCACGGTCATGGTGTGAGCACAGACACGGTGTGAGCATGGACACAGTGTGACCATGGACATGGTGTGAGCACAGACATGGCGTGAGCATGGACACGGTGTGACCATGGACATGGTGTGAGCACAGACACGGTGTGAGCACAGACACAGTGTGACCATGGACATGGTGTGAGCACAGACATGGTGTGAGCACGGACACGGTGTGCATGGCCCCAGGACAGCCTGGCACAGCATGAGCATGTACACCTGCAGGTGTGCCGCTGTGCCCGTGCCTGTGCCTGTGTGTGCACCCACGGCAGGGGGTTTCTCCAGCGGTGCCTGAATCCCTGAGCATCCGTCCGGAGCAGTGCCACGAACACTGGCACGCTGGTGTCTGTGCCGGTGTCTCCCCTCTGGCAGCCCCCCATCTGCCTGTCATTTGGGGGTGTTTGTTAGTGCGCTCACAGGCTGTGCTGGAGCATCCCAGCGGCTCTTGAGCTGCAGCAGTGGCCTGCAGTGCCATGTCACAGCCTGACACCGGCACACGTGGGGGACAGGGAAAACCACCTCCTGGCCCTGCAGCTGGGCTGGCAGCTGGAGGCACGGCAAAAGCTGCCCTAGCCCTGCAGACATCACCCTGCGAACGGGTGCCGCCGGCCAGCACGGCCCCTGTGGTCGCTGCAGCGGGAGCTGGGTGCCAGCCCAGTTTGTGAGGGGCAGGAGGGGCCCAGGGGGTTGGACACCTGGGCAGGGGACCTGGGAGAACAGAGCCTGTCCTGCAGACCCACATCCCGAGTGTGCCACGCAAACGCCCTGTGAGCGGGGAGAGCCGCCGATCCCACTGGGAGGCAGGAGTGGAAAAGAAGCTCGTGGCCCTGGGAAAATGATGGAAATCCCTGGAAAAGCCATAGGGAGCAGAGACAGGCCCCAGGGCAGCACAGGCGGGTGGGCTTTGAGCTCCTCCTCTCCCCAGGACATGGTGCAGCCATGGTGGGAGCCGTACCTCCGCCGCAGACCCAACTGGGGCATTTCTGTCGGTGTCGGATCTGCCGGGTGACTTGCTCTCAACCTCACAGCCCTAACAGCCCCAACGGCTTTGTCCTTCTTCTTAACCAAATAAAGTTTTGCAATATTTAGGTTTTCACAGCTCCTTTGGTTTTGTAAGACCAGGCTCCTACTAAAGACGGGCGTTGCAGGGGAAAGCTGAGCAATGGGAGTGATGAAGGCTGAGGACCCTGGAGAGGAATAAAAGCCCTCTCCTAAAAGTATTGTTTTCAAAAGCTGCTTTTGTTTTTTTTCTTTTTTCCCCTAATTTCATGATTTTAGGAGGGCCAGGGAGATTTATGACTTTCTCGGAGTTGGCAGCAGTGCAACAGCCTATTCATCAGAGGAAAATGTGAAAAATGGCTGGGCTGGAAAAACCCCCTTAGGATTTTGGACAGAGAAGCGAAATGAGAGCTGACATGTCCAGGTGTCCTGGGTGGTGCAGAGCACAGAAAGCTGCGGGGATGAAGCTGCCCCTGCAGACCCCACCAAGAACCGCACCAGGATCGGCCGAGTGTCTCCAGCTGCCCTGGCCACAGGGATGCCAGGGATACTACTGGGGTGCTGGGCTCATCCGTCCCCGCAGAACAAGCCCAGCAGCCTGGCACAGAGCAGTGGCCGCAGGCGCTGCCCAGCCATGTGGCCACCGGTAAGAGAGTGTCTGCATCTGAGCAGGAGCATCAGCACCGGGTTGTCTCTCACAAGCCCAAATTATTGTCTTTCTAAGCCATCAACATTAAATATTTAATGATGCAATGGTTAGATTATTTGGTTATTACCTTCCTGGCCCATCCAGCTGAGCTGTCGCCAAGCTGGCTGGGGCACATCCCTCGTGGAGGATGGGATGCTGAACCCAGACCCCAGCACGGCTCCTGGCCCGGCATGGAGGGATGTCCAGTCTGCCCATGGGACAAGGTCTCCCCCGCAAAGTGTTTCAGCCTGAGGACTAATGGAGGTTTTGGAAGATTTTTAAGATGTGATGAAGATTTTGAAAGCATCCCAAAGAAGTGGATGCTTTCTGCACAGCAGAGCTCATGCCAGGAGTACCAGGATCGGGGCATTTCTCCGTGTGCTACTTAGAAACGGCTTTTCCATTTCAAGGGGCCCTAAATACAGCAGAAGGAAAAAGGAAAGTGTGTTTAAAAAGCCCAAACTGAACGCATACCAATGCAAAATATTTTCATTTTGGGCTAAAAAAACCCTTGGGGGCTGAGGCGATGTCTTTTGGGATTCTTTGTTTAGTCAATAGGACAAAAAATCCTGTTTCTTTCCCCATTTGACCAGCACCGCATGGGAGCTGTTCATCTTCAGTAGGGATGGAAAAACCATTGTGGTTTGAGAGCCGCTCAGCCCCGTTGTAGAAATGAAGCAACGCAAAACCCTGTGCAAGACCCTGTGGACAGGAACGTCATTACCGCAGGCAGAGCGTGCCCGCACCCGTGGCACCCGCCACGCTCAGCCCTTCCCCGCTGAGCCCGGCGCTGCTTGTGGCACAACTCATCCGGAGCTTCCTCTCATCCCCTCAGCTCCACACAGAATCATAGGATAGTTTGGGTTGGAAGGGACCTCCAAAGCTCATCTAGTCCAATCCCCCTGCAATGAGCAGGGACATCTTCAACTAGATCAGGGTGCTCAGAGCCTATCGCATCACTCTGGGGACCCTGAGCGGTAAATACAGATGAATATTTTGCCATGCAGGTGCGTGCAACAGCACAAGGGCGAAAGCCAGCCCACGCATCTGGTGCACGCTCTCGGTACGGTGCGACCGGGTTTGTTTCCCTCGTTCCCCTCCATTGCAGACCTGCCTGGGTTGCCCACCTGTGACGCTGCCGCCCAGTTCAGGTGTCTGCCAGGACCACAGCGGCGTGGCAGAGAGGGGCCCAGGGCTGAGATGGAGCAAACTCACAGGCAGGGTGACATATGGCGCCTGTGCGGGGTTTGGCAGGGCCTGACCAGCACCAGTCCCTCTGCGTCAGCTCCGTCCTCACCGGCAAGGAGCTGGCTGGAGGCCGTACCTGGGGACACGGGTCCGGGGAGCTCGGGCTAGGACATCCTGCTTGCATTGGGCTATCGCCATTGTGTCTGAGCTCTGCCTTGTGGGTCCCCATCTGTGGGGGTCCCCAACTGTGGGACACACAAACATGGCCATGACCCTTGCCCGGGGGCAGCTGCAGGATGCCCCGGTGCAGGCAGCACAGGCAGCCCTGCCTGCAGGTAGGTTCTTGATGGGAAGATTTGATAACGGTTTCTTTTTTTTCTCCCCAAGGAAAAGGGCCCGGGGACATCCCTACAGCTGCCACCTCCCTACCTGGTGTCTCTGTCGGGCATGTAGACACCCCCCAGACCTCCTCCATGGGCAGGAGATAGTTTTCAGCAGCCAAAAGAAACCAAACCTGCCTGCCTGGACCTGTCCAAAGACAGGGTGTCCCTGGCTGCCCGTGGCAGAGGACAGCAGATTTCTGAGGTCCCTTGGAGACTTGCAGGGATGCCCTGGGGGGAAACGGGGCAGATGCCCAGGAGAGGCTGCGGGGCAGCAGGAATCACTGCTCCCAGCGCTGGCCCCTGGACCCGGACGCAGCCACAGGGCAAGGGGGAGCTGTGTGTCCTCCTTGCCCTGTCTCCCCGGGGCCAGGCTGCAGCAGGATGTGGGAATGAATGGAGGAAAAATGCTCGGTTGTTGAAATTGCGCAGACACAGAGCAGCCCAGGCTTCCTGCCGTGGGGACGTGCTGGTCCATGTGCCCAGCCCTCATCTACAGCTGGGGAAACTGAGGCAGAGCAGTTAAACGGCGTCATCGTCTGGGTGGGTTTTGATCGTTCCCTGAGACGTGGCTGCAGCCCGGCCTCCAGCGCAGGCTCTCTGCCCGTACAGCCATTTCTGCCCCTTCAGCTGCCTGTCCCTGCCAGGGCATGGCCCCGCTTGACATGATCCCATCTCTTTGAAAGGGTGACCAGAGGTGCCCCGATGGCAGGGCAGGAGGAGGGATAGTCCTCCACCGTGTCTGCACCCACTGCTGCACCAGGGTCCCACAAGGGGACATTTTGGATCTAAGGGCACCCACACAGCGAGTTGGACCCCCCAGGGTGCTGGCCAGGACCCCAGCCTGTGCTCTGGTCCCCAATGGCTGCTTCTCCGAGAATGAGGAAACAGGGCGGATATCCGCCACAGGCAGCTGCCTCTTTATGTAATGTGGGGAGTAAAGTCACAGTCCCCGTGGCCCGCAGCTGCAGAGCACAGCAGGAATTTTGGGAGCCCCACCCCTCCCCGTCGCATCGGGTCTCCCCGGGAGGGAGCATCTGACTTCAATCAGCTGTACCTTGGAAGGGGCTTGGTTGGCTGTGCAGGCAGCAGTGAGCACTCGCGCCAGGCTGGGGTCACCGCCGCAGGGAGACATCAGACGTGGCAGGGACCTGGCAGGATGCTGGAGCAGAGCCAGGATGCTGTGCTTGATTCCTCCCATGATGGAGAAGTTGAGGGCATCCGGCACAGCCTCAGCCCCAGGATCTCACCAGGAACGAGCTGGGATGGTGCGGCAGAGGCTCACCCACCGCTGCCCCTGCCGTACCCCGCAGAGAGGAGGGCAGACCCGGTCCCTTGCCACCCAGGAGTGCATCTTTGCTCCACTGTGCCTCAAGTGCCAGTGGAAAATGAAACTCTCATGGCTGCAGCCAGGGAGAAGGAACGGGGAGCACTGAGCACGCGTGAGGTAATGCTGCTAAGGCAGGAGGCAATTTTGTCTCTGCTAAGAGAGGAAAAGCGCTGGTAAGCTGCGGTTGGGGATACAGGCAGGGCTGCAGCAACAAGGCACAGGGATGGTCTGGAGCAGGAGAACACCCACAACGAGGGACCAAGGGGATGAACAAGAGGTACCAGGTGCCAGCTTGCAGGTCTGAGATGCGCCAGGCACCCCCTTAGCCAAGACAGCCCTGCATGGCCCGTCTCCCCGTCCCGGTGAGGATCAGCCCCAGGACCCGGGGGCTTCTCCAGGTCATCACGTCCTCAATTCATTTTCCAGGGATTTGCACTGGCAAGAGCAGGACAGTGGGTGCAGCGCACAGGGGCTGACAGCACGCTGAACACTGGAGCTGCTGCAAACCACCCAGGGCAGCAAGGACCCGCCCAGGGCAGAGCAGTTTCTGACCGTGGCAGGGAAGAAAAGCAAAAAGCACAGAACGTACGGGCTGGGGGCCCAAGATGAGGCTGTTCCTGCTGGCATTTAGGATAATTGCTCTGCTGGGAGAGTGGCCCTTCTTTAAGCAGGGTAGCTGGGCACGCAGCCCAGCCTCCAAGGGCATGAGAAGGGCATGGAGCTGGGCAAGAGAAGAGAGAGAAACTACAAATAGACCTGGGTGACTGGATCCTTCCCAAACCACATGGCTGAGGACACAGAGGATGAAATCCTGCATGCCCCGGGGCAGGTCAGGGACCGGACGCATCTCCGGGTTGAGCCCCGGGAAGGGCCACGCACACCCTGCTCCCAATAACAGCCCCCCATCACCAGGCTCTGGCAGTGGGGACCCCTCGTGCGGTCTCACCTTGGCGCCTGTGATAAACGCCTGGTGACATGAGTGTTGACTACGTGGTGTTGCACCTGGGTTTGACAACCTCAAGCATGGAGGGGCTGAGTTG
This sequence comes from Fregata magnificens, assembly GCA_013389945.1. Lineage (NCBI taxonomy): Eukaryota > Metazoa > Chordata > Aves > Suliformes > Fregatidae > Fregata > Fregata magnificens. The sequence continues at coordinate 231,467 of WAAD01005327.1, forward strand.
AGGTGGGTCAGCAGGAGCTGTCCTGGCTGGGGACAGCAGAGACTTGCTCCAGCTGTTCCCGGTGTGGACCACAGCTTCACACAGCGGTTTCCAGATGTGATCAGAGCCCTGGAGGCACGTTCACAGATCTGTGCAAACCCAGCTCTAGTGGGAACAGAGCCTGAAGAGAACGGAAGATGTTCACCCGCGTCACCCAGCGCATCGCTTACAGACCTGGACACAAACCCAGGTCTCGCGGCTCCCGCACAGCCGGTGCCGGCCCCCACAGTTAAGGGTGCTGAAGTGGACACAGCCCAGACACACAGGTGAGGGTCAGGCACAGGCCAGACCCATCAGGGATGCAGAAACAGCGTGGTCAGGCCAGGGCGACAGCTCGAGGTCAGCCCTGCAGCTCCCCAGGGGACCCCAGTCCGAGCAGGCCCATTGTGCTTCCAGAGCTCCCCCGCCGCCCCAGCAGCGGTCCCACAGGAAGCGGGCCCGGGGCCAGCGCTGCTGGGACACGGACAGGATGGGCTGGGGCAGTGGCAGCAGCGGGGCAGGGGGAGAGCTGCCCTGGCTCTGCAGAGCGCGGCATTGAGTGGGGACAATGATCCTCTCTTTCCTTTGAAAGACCTCACAGGCTCCACATCCAAGCAAAGGCATGAAATTGGAACTGAGGGCAATTATCGCCCTCCTCCTTGCCCTGTCTGGGACTCGTGGGTACCCTAAGCACCACTTGAAAGAGGCCGCGGCAAAGATCCCTCTCCCAGCTGCGGGGGACTTGGCTCAGGTCCCCCTCCCAGCCCTGCTCCTGGCAGGGGAGGCACGGACAGCTCACCCCCAGAGGGCTCTGCAGGGTGCAGGGGGTCCCAGCTCACCCCACAGCCTGGCTGTGCCAAGGGGCAAAGGAAGGTGCCCGTGGCCAGCACAGAGCCCCAGGCTGGCCCCAAGCAGGCGCTGCCACCCTCGGTGCAGGGCAGAGGGATGTGCACCACAGCACGCCGTGCCAGCGAGGTCCCCTCCGGCTGCCCCTGCAGGAAGGAGTCACTGCAGAGCACCACGGCCACCGCTGCCCACAGCCACGGGGGCCAGCTCCAAGGGAGGGGACTTAAAAAGAAATAAGGGGTTGTGAACTACACCGGCACCACCTGAGGAGTACGAGCCCCCAGCGCAGCTTCTGGAGGAGCAGCCAGATGAAGCTACAGGCACTGGAAGTGGTGCAGGTGGCTTCATGACCCTGTCCCACAGCAGTGAGGAGAGACTGGGGGGTCCCCAGCCCCAGAGCACAGGGAAGCCCAGCGGGGATGGGAAGGGGCATGGGAACATGGCCTGGAACAGAGACCCCCTGGGCTCCTTGTGCTCAGCTGTGATCGTGCAACCTCAGCTCACCCCACATCCCATGGGACAGGACAGTCAGGAACTTCAAGGGTCGCAGCAGTAGATGGGCTCATCTAGGCAGAGAGACAGAATAATAAATTAAATAGTTCACCCCACTTTATTACCCCTACAGACAGGTGACCCTCCTCATAAAGAGGGTCACTTTTAATTAAACCTCAGGCAAAACAGGCACCGGGCACCAGAGGTGACATCACGAAAGAGATGGCAGGCACCGATGCCCAGGGGACAACTAACACCCTACTCCTGCAGGTAGGGGACACGACTAGGCATGGCCTTGCTCCTCCTCCTCCTCCCTCTCCCTGGCACTCTGCTGATCCCCGCTCCGGTACAGGGCAGCAGGCACAAGGGTAGAGCAGGGATTCATGCCTTGCAGTGAGCTTCAGGTCAAGATCAACCTCAAAGAGAGGAGCTGGATGGTACAGACAGCACTGGACAGATAAAAACAGGAGTGAGAAAGGAATGGGTCTGCATGGTGCCCAGCCCACAGCAGGGCAGGTCCAGCATCTTCTGCCCAGCTCAGTGCATTGTGCCACAGCATCGTGCCAGGAGAGTCAGAGCATGAAACAACCCTGGAGAGAAAGGTCCTGGTCTTGGAGCTACAGAGGGCCAGGCCTGTGCTACATGGGGATTCACAAGGATCTCCTATGAAAGTACCATAAATACCAAGTACCAAGCCACAGTGGAAGACATCGTTCAGCTCAAGCATCATCACTGAGCTGGGTGGAAGGAGGAGGTATCCTGAGATGCACCAGTCTAACAGGACTCACACTTAGTCCACCACCACCACCCCAAGAGACCTGGAGAGGGGTGCAGTTCACACTCGGGATGTCACCCCGGGGAGCTAGCGTACACCACCAGGACAGGCAAAGCTGCCGTTTCTCCACTTGGAGATGTGCAAAGGAAAGAGTCCATCAGCCTCCGCTTTGTCACCCACATTCAGTTAAATACAAAACCTTGTCCTAAAGCCCCTCTGTGAAGTCAGGCTTGTGTTAGCATCCTCATGCTGTAGGACATCAGCTCTCCTTTTAAAGTCATCATGAAAGAAACATAAGCCTGGCAGTCATAAGGAAACATTTGCCAGGTCAAGCCAAATAAAGGGATGTAGAGGTGTCTGCCTCAATCTGCAAACAGTCTGAAACAGCAGCTCAGAGGTACGGGCTACCTCGTTTGGGTCTATGGCTCATTAACTACAGGAGCCTGCAGACATGTAAACAGCGACTATGGCATCACTACTACCGCAAACTGGAAAGAGGGATTACACCAGGAGGAGCACCAACTTGGGTACTGCTCTGGCCTGGTATAGTGTCACTGGCAGGCAGGCAGCAGAGAGCGGCCAGGCATGCCCCATGGGATTTTCAATCTTGTCCTCCAACAGCAGGACGAGCAAGGGACAGGCCACCCTTCAACAGCCAGGCTTGCCTGGAGATGCCAGCTGGAGTGTTGAAGATGCATCATCTTTTTCTGAGAGCAGCCAAAATTCAGCCTAAGTTAGGCCAAGGGCACAGCAGCTGCCCCCCACGCAGGCAGCACGGGCAGCGGCTGTTTCCCCCAGCACGTTGGGGATCACGGGGCTGGGGGTACAGTCCCTGCAGTCCATTTAGAGACAGAAAAGGAGCAGCTTAAGAGCAGCACGGCTGGAAAGCCCAGCAGCAGAGCAGTGCGGGGATGCTCCCCAGGCGGGGTCAGGGAAACACCTTCCTGGCTTCCTCCTGCAGAGATGCCACCGGCAGCTCCAGACCTCAAGATACGACACCTGGAGCAACGGGTGCAATGGGTGCAAGAGTCCCTCGAAACCCCTGGGGAAGCTCGAGGATGAGGAGCGGGGAGACGGGTGCTAGATGAAGGTGGAGTCCAGCTGGCTCGTTTCATGGTTATTGCGGGCGCGAGCCTCAAAGAGCTGCTTGATCAGGGCAGATTTCTCCTGCTCCAACTGGGTGATGCGTTCACTCTTGTCAGTCACCTCCTGCACGGGACAGAGAAGGAAAATGCTGCTCAGAGGAGGAAAACGCGGGTGTTTGCTGCGCTGCGGCTGCTGGAATATGAACCCCAGCAGTGAGCCCGGCCCTGGCAGGGGCATCATGGGTGCCCCTTCCCCAGCAGCCCTGCTCGCAGACCCCAGCCGCAGTGTCTGCACCCTCTCATGACCTGCATTTGTCATGGTCTTTTCCCTCCGGCAGCAGTGCCCCATCCCTGCCCACGGACACTCACCCAGCAAACAGCTGGACACAGCTGTGTGATGGGGGTCTCCAGGTGCAGCCCACACGCCCTCCTCTGGGATGACCAAGGTTGGCCAAGCTGAAGGAATACTTTCCACTGCCTTGTACTTTTTCCCCAGCCCCATCCCACCCCTCCTTCTCTCCCAGCCCCCCGCCAAGGGGATCTGCTCCCCCCGTATCCCCACTCACCTTGGTGAGAAGCCGGTTTTGCTCCTTCAGCATGTTGATGGCTTGCTGGGAGCCTGCTGAGGCTGGGGACGCCACGGGGACCAGCCTGCTCAGAGCTGAGGAGGGGTTTGCTGGCTGCAGAGAAGATGAAGGGAAGGGATGAGACATTGAGCCTCCTTCCCAGTGGCCTCCCCAGACTTTCTCCAAGGCCAGAAGCTGTTTCTGAGGCACATGGGGAACTGAGAAGCCCAGCACAGGATTAAGACCCCAGCACAGGCCATCGCAGGGTCTCCAGCGGGGCAGGCAGAGGTGGGAAACTTTCCTGCCAGTGTGCCCCGCTCCTGCCGGGAGCCCAGCAGGACAGCCAGCCCTGAGATGGCTGACTCAGCACCTCAGCAGGATGGTTTCTTTATTCACTTGACAATGGCTACACCTTTTTTGGGATCTCCTTTAGTCCCCAAATGCCTTGAACATCCTCCAGCCCAGCTCGGGACCAGCTGTGCTGTCCTCTTGGCCGTCCCCCATCCCCTATTTTGCCCACGGAGCCAAGTCACCTCCCCAGGGCCCACGGAACCTCTGGCAGCTCCAGTATCAGCCCAGCCACCAGCGTAAGGTGGGGGAAAGGATGGGTCCCAAGCACACGCAAGCAGCCACGTGCTGCTAATCTGCTGCTCTCACCTTGCCAGCGGTGGAAAGGAGGTCAGCCAGGCAGCGGTTCACCTCCTGCAGCTTGGGGACCAGGCGCCCCAGGTGGCTCTGGCTGCCCTCAGGGAGGAATTCCTGGGGGACAGGGAGGAAGAAGAGCCTGGGGGTTACTGTGGGGCCGGCTCCAGGTCCAGCAAAGTCCCAGCCCGGTTCTCCAAACCCACAGAGCAGCCCCAGACCCTCCCAAGCAGACAGGCACCCCAAGAACAAGCCCCAGACTCACGGCACTGGTTTTGTTCTTCCCCAGGAGCCTCTGGCGTTCCTGCATGAACTGGATGTGCTGGTGGTACCACTCCCGGGCATGCTCTACCAGTTCCAGACCCTGCAGCAGGAAATCCTTCTCCTGTTCCAGCTCCTTCATGTGCTTCAGCTGCAGGACAGAGCGCACAGAGATGTCACCCCCTCCCCAGCAACGCCTTGTCAAGCCCCAGGAGCTGGTTCCTTCACAAGGCACAGAGGGGTATGGAGACGGGCAGGGGTCTCAGCCCCTCTCCCCACGAAAAGCCACGGAGGAGTGGGATGATGGCTGCTGCCTGATGCTGCTTTGGGGGAAGACTTCTCTGGTTTGGGAGAACAACCGAAGCAGGCGAAGGACAGTCAGGCCACCTCCAGCCTCCTGCTCCCCACTGCAGCAGCAGGTTTCTCTGCCTCGTATTTATCCAGGGACGCAGCAAGAGCAGGGCCTGCAGCCGCTCCCCAAATGCCCCCAGGGCTGCGAGCGTCAGCCAGCAGCACAAACACACACGGCTTTCGGCGAGCGGCCAAGCTAAATGTGCAAACTGGAAGACAGGGGAAAACCTGCAGCCCTGTTTCCCCAGCGCTCTGCTCTGCTCCCCACGCTGCTCTACCCCCGAGGCACCTCTGAGCTTAGCAGAGCACAGCATACCTTTCTGCTGAGTGTCTCTGCGAGTCTTTCAGGTTCAAGTGCCAGTGTTACCTGGAGAGGGACGTCGGGACGTTTATGCGCCTGGACGGCTGCTATAAGGGTGCCCGGGGCTCCTGGCCCCAGACCATGGACCGGCGGGGCAGGACCCTGCGCCAGGTTGCAGCACAGCCAAGGCTGCTGCAGGGTGGACGGCTCGGCCCCTCCATCGACAGCGGGGCTGGAGCAGCGGTCTGGGGACACGAGGTCCCCTGCTCCGCTGCCACCTTCTTCTCCTGCAGCCCCTTGGCACTGCGCTGCCACCAGCAATCACAGAGGTGGCGAGAGAAGAGGGGACATCCCTGGGGAACGGAGCGACTGGTGCAGTGACCCTTTCATCAGCCCTCACCCAGTGAGTCCAGGGCTCCTGCTCCCCTTCTCCCAAGCCGTGCCAGCCTGCTTCCCTGGCTCCCGCTGCCCTGTCTCCATGCCAAGAGCATGGGGAGCTGCCTGCCTTGCTGCCTCTGCCTTCTCTGCCACAACACAGCCTGGCCTCCACCACCCACAGCAGAGACTGGGCTCCAGCAGAGTCTTCTCCAGGCACCAGTGGGATTTTGATCACCCAGAAGCTGCTGGATGCTCAGGAACCTCTCCTGCTGCTTTGCAGAGCATCTGGAGGGGGACGATTCAGCTCAGAAGTGACCCTGAGCAGATCCCCACCCCCAGGGACAAATGAGACCATACCAAGACCTTCTTCAGGCCACCAGCGCTTCCCCGTCCCCACTGCCAGCCCCCAAGCCTCCCAGCCACCCCACACCAGCCATCCTTTATGCCAGGGCTGCTCTTGCTCCCGCTGCTCCTGGAAATGCTGTTTGCAACATGGCCCCCCCCCCCCGCCCACGCTTGGATGGACAGACGGACCAAAGGGGACATACCCACAGGAAGAAGCGCAGAGCCTTGGTGCTACGCCGGCTGTTGCTGAGGGGCATGAAGAAGGTGCTGTATGTGGCAAGGACCCCCACCCAGCTTGGGGTGCAGCCCATGACCGCCTGGCCTGCCATGGTCCCACCAGGCTTGCTAGCCAGCACGGTGACCGAAGGAAGAGGCAGCATCCCACAGGGCAGTGGGACATCACCAGCTCTGCCGGGTGCGGGGACAGATGGCATCTCACTAAGGATGGGATGCTCTGGGGGCAGAGGCAGCTTCTGGGGCAGGAGGAAGACAGAGCGCTGGATTTGGCTGGTGCTACCCCGGGTAGGAGGGGAGGGGACAGTGCCATACCCTGGGCTGCCTACAAATGAAAGCGCTCAGCCTCTCACAGAAGGTCTCATCCCATCCCCTGTGGCCATGGGGAAATCAGGCCGATCGATAATGGACTGGCTGAAAAACACCAGCTGAGCAGACACCAGCTGTGGTGGTGCAAAGGGTCCTGGGGCTGCAGCACAGCCCCCACACCTCCGCTTCGCTGCTCAGGCTGAACCCGTCCTAGCGCACCCCGGGATGCAGGATGGATACCAGTGATGCCGTCGCCCCACGGGCTGTAGGCAAATTAGCCTAATCACAGCTGAGTGCCTTGTCTCTTCTGCGGCCCAACATCCTCCCAGCATTGGGGGGAAGGTGACAGCACTGCCCTGCACAGGAATTTGGTCCTTGCTGGACTCAAACCTGCTCCAACTGTCTCTGTACGCTCATAAATGGGAATAGTACCCAAAGGCTCCTGCCGGGGTACCAGGGAAGGCTTCTCACCTGGGGGACACGGACAGACATCCCTTCTCCGGGGGGAGGAGCACGCTAAAGGCAGTGCAGCACCTGGGTACATGGGGAGGGGGGGAAGAAAGGCAGAGGACCTCCCTTCCACTGCCCCCACAACAACTTGGGGAAACAGAGGCAAGGGCAACACAAGCCCAGAGCAAGAACACCTGTGGCAGAGCTGGGAACAAACCCCAGCTTTTGGCGAGACACGCTGGCCACCAGCCCCTCCTCGCCTGTACCAGGCAGGACCTTGAGTTCATGGCAGCGATGGGCTCCAGCCTGGAGCTGCACGCAGAGGGAAGAGCCTTGCCAGGGAAGGAGGGACCTTCCCCTCTCTGAAGCAGCAACTCCCAGCCACCAAAACCCTGAGGACCAGCGACCCTCATCCCCAGACGCACACATCTACATTTATTACTCCTTGCCAGCACCTCTGAGCAGAGACCCCTTCGGCCCAACAGCACCCCAACCCCTTGCATGGCTGCAAGCCCAGCAAACCATGTGTGCACAAACCCCACCTCCCCAGGCCAGGCATCGGAGCATGTTATGTCCCCCAAGGCCAGTGCCAGGCTGTAATCAGGATGCTGTCCACACGGCCAGTCAGCCCCGCTGGGCTCGGGAGCAGGGTGACACCAGGGTGCTAACGGTGGAAGTGCAGAGGTGACAGTCACAGCCTCGGCAGCAGCTCTAACAACCGGTGAGACGAGCTCCAGCCGATCACTCATCCTGCAGGCTGGGTCCTGGCTCTCTTCCCAGGAAAATTTAGCTTGAGCTCATGGGCAACATGCCCAGGCAGCTCCTCCATCGCACTTGGGAGCAGTGCAGATCCCTTCATCCAGGCAATCTGATCCAAGCCTCTCCACATGGGGACTGAGGAGCAGATCCCTCCATCCTGGGCTGCCCGGCTAAATTCAGTGCTGATTTCTCTGCATTACTGGCAAAAAGTCTCTTGGGAGCCAGGAGGATCAGCATGCTTGAGCCCCGATCAACGGAGAACATCTGGCAGGGGACAGAGCCCGGCACCACCGCTCACCAGTGCGGAGCGTACCTGACCTTTGCTGGAATGCTTAAAAGGCCCAGAGACCCACCCGCTCCTACACCTGCACATTTGCCTTTCCCTGCCCAAGTTTTTCCCATGGGGAAGGCACCTGTGCAGTCAAACACTGGCTCTGTGGGCTGACCCCACTCCGGGGGAAGGCAGGGGAACATGTGCCTCCTCCCTGTCTGGCACAATTCGGGACAGAAAGCACCTCGGAAGTAATGGCAGGACCTCCACGTACATCAACAGAGCTTTGTATCCAAAATACCAGGATCTGCCCAACGCCCCACGGCTCACACATGCAGGGTGGGCACAAACAGAGCTGGTGTCAGCGGTGAGGGACCCCTGCAATCCACCTTCCCCCAGGGACCACGGGCCCCTTCGCTGGAGCCCACGACAGGGCTGTCCCCTTACCATGCTGAAGTCCACGCCATTGGTGATGGTGTGTCTCCGGTGTTCTGCACGCCCCCTCTGATGCCTCCGAGTGTCCCCAGCCCCTGGATGGCTGCCATCTCCCTGGGACTGCCCAGCAGCCTTAGCATCACCACCTGTAACGGAGGAAAGCATGAGGCCAGCAGCCACTTGCAACAAAAAACTCCCCATGGCCACTTCTGTGGGACTATCTGGAGGGTGGTCGTGCAAACAGATGTGGCAGGGAGCAGCTGAGCAAAGCACCGGCCCAAGCACCTGCTCACATCTTTGTATGGGCAGGGCAGGCTTCAGCAACGACTTAGTTGGCTGTGCCAGGCTGGCAACACACCTCAGTGATCATCCTCAGCAAAAAGCAGGCAGCTTCCAGGCAATGCTGTTTCAGTCCCGGCACAGGCAATTAAACTGTTAGTGATATTGCCTACCCTCTTCCTGTCCTCATGGGACCCCTGGCTCCAGCTCTGCCAGGAACCTGACTCCTCCTGAAGGCAGCTCCTGCTTGGTGATGGGCTTGGCCATGCACGTCCCCCCCAAGACCCCGTGCCTGTGGTCTAACCACAGAGTAAATCAGGCTGTAGGTTTTCCAGAATTTTATTAAAATCTCAACATCCTATCTTGCAAAAGACTGATCTACTACAAACACATGATGCTGGTGCAAATCCATGCATAACCTATTTTTGCAGATTAAGTTCATACTGGCAGATTTTAGGCTGGATCAGACACCTCCTGCCTGTGCTGCCTGTACGCCAAAGCAGGTATTGGCTGGGCACCTGCAGTAAAGTCAGTACAAGCCCCACACCGCCTGCCCTGGCAAACTTGCCAGAAACGCAGCCCTGCGGCCACAGCCAAGCCAGCTCAGATCCCTGCTTCTGGCGGAGCTGGCAGAGCACCGCCCTGCCGCCCCGAACCGCAGCGCCAGGGCAGCCAAAGGTGCAGCCAGCACCCTCCCCAGACGTGCCCGGGCAGCAAGCCTGCTGCACCTCCCTTCTTGCCCCGGTCCCCTGCCGAGTCCCCAGCAGACCCTGCCTCGTGCTCACCCCCTCACTCCCGCAGCTCACCCCGCTCTCTGCGCACAGCTTTCCTCGAGAGTTTCTTTCCCAACCCGGCTTTCAAACAAGAGCAGCACAGAGGTAGGCAAGCAAAGGCAGGCAGCGAGGCAGCCGGGGAAAATGTCTCCTCCTCGGGACCCCTCCCCACCTATCTCCCAGGCGCCCCCACGCATCGCCACATCCTTCCCCCACGGGTTGGGCACGTGCCAGCTCCCAGGCACCAGGTCTAGCACGTTCCCCGCTGTGCGGGTATGAAGGGCTGAGAGTGATGGGACAGGGCACGTAGCGTTGCCTGGGCTGGCACATCGCTAGCCGCTGCTCCACGAGTCTCAGCTGAGCACATGGACACGATGGAAGAGGGATACGGGGCAAGAGGGAGCAGCTGTGGCCGCAGGAGCCACCCTTCACCTTGAAGGCAACGAGGTCTGGGAGAGTTGCACTGTACTGGGGCTGCCTGTGCTGCCACAATTGTGCCCGTTCAGCAACAGGAGCCGGACTCAGGCTCAGGGGGCAGCAGGCAACGCTACACAAGGACCTCGCTCACCCTGTCACTTTGTGTCACTGCGGAAAGAAGCCACCATGGCACAGGAAAAATCCTCCTTCTGGTCCATTATGGCATCCTGCTTCTCCTACCAGCAAGTGCTCCGGTGTGGACAGGTCTCCAGCATGTCAATAAACACAAAGTCTTTGATATCGCCCATTCATCTGTTTTGCCAACTGTCTTTGGTTTCATACACCCATATCTACCTGGGAGGAACCCAGCAAGACCGGTGCAACCATGCACATGTTCTCCTAGCAGACCTGTAGCACATACTGCTTGGGAAGCTGAGGAACAGCGCCAAAACCAAGGGTAGCTTCCATAGGCAGAATCCCAAAGCAAAGCCAGGAGCACCTCTGGGAAGAGCTGCAGGGCAGAAATACGTTAAAAAGGTTTTCGCTGCTGTTACTTGGAAGTGCCAGGGTGAGCTGAGCTGAACCTGTGACAAGAAGGTGCTCCCCGGCCAAAGAACTGAGCTCTGTGCACCTGAGCTGACAACATAGTGGCTGAAACAGGACCCCCGATAATGAGCTGGGATCAGTTCTTCTTAAGCAAAGAGCAGGATCAGCTCAACAGAGGTGGAAGAGATCCTGCCATGAGATATGGGGTGGCCTCCTCCTTCCCAGAGCCCCTCTGCTCCTGCAGGGCATGAGCCCAGCATTCGCCAGCCAGAGCAAGTGCCCAGGACGGAGCAGACACCTCATGGTTGTTTTACGCATTTACATACCTGTCCTTGACAATGGCCCAGACAATAACAGCTACCTGCAAACCATCCCTCCTTCCTGCCGTGGCCACCAGCTCTCCAGGCAGCTGCTAGAGCCAGGCCACCCCGGCAGCGAAGGCAGGCGCTGTGCCGGGGAGGAGGCAGTGCCCAGGGCCACCACAGACCTCTTGGGCAAGGCACCTTCTGCTCTGTGTCTTAACTTCCCCAAGTCTCAGCTCTCAGGGCAACCACAAGGGTAAAGACCCCCAACACCGAGACGCTCGGATGCTGCTGCGACAGGCCACCTAGGCACCAGTGGTAGCGAAGCCATCATGGTGACTTCCGTGCCCAGTGACTTCTCCAATATCAGCCTCACCATCCTTGCGCCCGGCAGATGCTGTTGGCTCCCCAGAGACCGTGGCTGGTGCCCAGCAGCGGCTCGTGGGCGGCTCCAGCACTGCCAGGCTGATGAGAGCTTCTGAGAAGCTGGAAGCTGACTCTGAGCAGGGACTTCTTCAGAAGCACTTCTGCCCAGATGCTAAGGGAGGTTAGCGGGGAAGAGGGGACAGAATCGCCATCCCACTGGCTCGCTGCACCCCTGGACGCACCGGGAGGGTCGCCTGGCCCCAAGCTCTGCCATCTTGCCACAATTCGCATCCAAACCACCTCTGATGCATGCAGAGGCCCCCTGGACCAGAAAGCAGAGCTAGGGTGGCATCCTGTGAGCCCCTCCTTCCCCCCAAACACGAAGGAGAGTCTCCTCAGACTCTTTGCAGTTGATGAGCACTGATACACCCTCTCGCTGCACTTGGTTGGGTTCTTACAGAAGATACCTCATACAGCTGGAGGCTCAGAAGAGCCTCAAGCCCAAATGATATAATCTCAATGGAGAGAGGGCTTCCTGGACCCAGGGGCAGCTCTCAGCACCCAGCACATTTCTCCGCAGCGGGAAAGAGCCACGTCCTTCCATGGCAGCGCCCAACTCCCTCGCAGCCATTTGAGGAGAACATCTACCCGTTCAACCTCACCCTGGGAAACCCTCCGCGGTGGAAGGGAGCACTGGGCAGCTGGGCAGGATCTGGAGCTAAAAGAGATAGAATAACTCTGAGTTATAACGTTCGCTAAGCTGCTGAATCAACCTGAAATTCAGGCCAGTTGCCAGAATACGGCCCTGCACTGCGGGAAGCTGGCAGCAAGGGCTGAGGCACTAACCCTGCCCGCAGGGTCAGGACATCAGTATGACATCAGCCTATAATGGAAAGATCCTCAGCAAACCACAAAGTTGCCATAGTCATCTGCTCGCTCCTTTCCAGGGCAGAGCTTTCAATTTGCTGTTTATTTACCAAGCAGGATTTTTTTCAGGTTTTTCCAGATTTACACTCTCGACGACAGAAAAACCAGCCTGCCTAATAATATTCCCCTAGATGAAGCTCCAGTGATTAGTCTGGAGGCAAAATGGAAAGCAGAGAACCTCAGCCACGGTTAAAGTTTCTTCTCCGCCCAACAGAAGAAGGGACTGGGAGGGAGCAGGCGGGAAGGGAAGGCAAACCAGCCCAGACAACTTTCCCAAGACAGAAGAAGTCATCACGCTCAAGCGTTGCAATAACAAACACCTTTGTGTCCATAGATCTCAAAGCGCTTCGCAAATCTAGATAAAGAATTATTGACCTACACCAGATAAGTCCAGCAGCCTGGTTTCCTACCGACTAGCAACAAATCAAGATGCCAGTGAAATAGCCTCCCCCTTGCCAAGGTCAGCATGGGGGCCCTGGCAGGGCCAGCACGGGGACCCCGGGTCCCGAGGAAGGGGCAGAGTCCACAGGGACCTGCCGGTGAGCTCTGCGGACAGAGTCCCGGCCTGGCCAGCCGGACAGCACTCGGGGACAGCGAAGCGCATCTCCCTGATGCCGCTTTCCCATTTAATTATTGCTTAATTATTTATTACCGTAAATAGTGCCAGACAAAAGAGTTGATCAGGTTTTGCTATTTTTTTTGGTCCAGAACGTGGACGAAATGGTGAACCAAGCCTTCCTGAGAGCCCACCCGAGCACAGGGCTGCTCCGTGACCGCGGCTCTCACTCCGGCCGGCTCTCGGAGACCCAGGGCCCGGCGGAAGGCCACCTACAGCCTCCGCGCCAGGGGACAACCACGGACACGTTACGGTAAAGCCCTTAATTCTTCCTGGCACCGCTACAATCGGACGAGCACCCACGCCGGGAGCGACGCGGAGCGGCGCGCCCTCCGGCCCGGCTGACCCACGGCTTGGACCCCAGCCCGCCGGAGCCGCAGTCAAAGAGAGCCGCCGTTTCGGCGGAGCCCGGCAGCAGG
>WAAD01005327.1:252656-272448 GCA_013389945.1 Fregata magnificens
TGGGGTGGCTCTTCGGGGGGCTGGTGTCGGGCGGGGGGAGGCGAGCGGGAGCCCGGGGTGACGGTGGGGAGATGCGGGGCTACGGCTGGACCGCCGGGCCCCGAAGACAGGCGGCCAGATGCCCGGTGCACGGCAGGGGCTGCGGAGGCACTTCGGGGCCGAGATACTCAATTTTCACTCTTAGCCCTTAAAATGCGGTGGCCGAGGCCGGAGGGCGCGTGGTCGGCAGGACACGGAACGGCGGCGTGCCTCGCAGGTGGAGGTGAAGTCCCTGGGGAGGGTGGGAGAGGAGGGTTTGCATTGCTGCCGAAATAGGGAGCTGCGTCGGGGCACGCGGGTGGTCTCCCGGACCGCTTACGGATGCGACGGCAGGTCTCGTGCTGGCGCAGAGCCCCGTCCAGGCTGTGCCACGTGCGGCGCAGGAGGGAGGTGGGATCTGGGAGCAGAGCGGCTGGGTAGTGTGGAAGAAGCCCGGGAAAGCCCAGCATCCGTGTTTTTTGGAGCCCAGTAGATGTTGGTGGCTCTCCCTGGTCACCCTGTGGGCGTGTGAAAGATGGGGGTGATGGGGGAGGCAGTGGCTGGATGTGGGGTGCTGTGCTCCCCCCACAGCACGTACGTCTTACACAGACATCCTGTCCTTTTTTCTAAGGGCACGCTCTATTTCGTTTATTTACAAAGGTTTGGATGTGTCTCCCCTCCTTCTTTATAAAACAGCACCATTAAAAACCAATCCTCATAAAAAGAGGAAGCCAGAAAAAACCAGCTGTGGTCAGAGAGACGCTGGCCTAAATTGTGGCAAGCGTCTGCACGGCCTTGACCCAAACCTGCCAGCAAAGAGGTGGGGATGTGCGGGCAGGGGAGTAAAAATTTCCGAACAAAAGCAAAAATAGAAGCGGCAGGGTCACACGGCAGAGGAGCTTTTCTGCCGCGTCAGACTCCGCTGGCGGGGCTGAGTGGTGATGGAGGGAGCGGGAGGAAACTGGTGACCCAGGGGCCACGTGTGCTTGGTCCAAGCCGGGTTTCCACCAGCCCTGCTCACACCTCCGGCCGAGCAGAGGAGGGTGTCAGCGCCCGGCCGGCACCATGGAGGCCACCCAGACGTAACCGGTGGGGTTTGGTAGGGGACCCGCTGGGATGGTGGCCGCTGCCCCTTGCTTGAGGGTGTTGCAGTGAGGAGGAAGGGAACCCATGAATCCTAGAGGCAGAGGGGTCTAGGTCAGGGTCGCGCAGTTAAATTAACAATTTTACCAATCTGGGTCCTTCGTCTTCTGCCCTGCCAGGCCAGCGAGGAGCCGGCGTATCTGCCTTGTGCCGCCATCTGCAGCGGGGAAGGGAAGGCAAACTGCGCGGGGCTGGCTCCGCTCGCTGCAAGCAATGCTTGCAGGAGTCCAGAAGGTCTGGTGTGTTTGGGACCACTGGCACCACACACAAGTCACCTGGCCCTGAAGTTTGGATGGCCCACAGCCACATCAGTCCTGCAGGCAGCATTTCTTAATTTCTGCCAGGAGAGGGGGACCTGGTTCTTCTGTTTCCCTTTGGTTTGTTTTTATGATCCAGTTCAATGCTGGAGGTGGAAATCAGCCCTCGGTTTTATTTCCTGGAGGAGGGCAATCGGGAGCGAGACTTTGTGCCGTTGAACACGGGCAGCACTGGCGTGCTACGTGTCCCTGTGGACGTGGCCTTGTCCCCGGGAGCATCCCTGTGCCCCTGAACCACATTTCCCAGTGGAGCCAGGATCATCAGCGCAAGCTTTGTGGGCCCCTGAGGGGATGCAGGCTCCGAAAGGCTCTTGTTTCCAGTGAGCTGCTCGTGATGTTGAGCTGGACGAGAGCAGAGTGAGCAGTGCCAACCTGCTGCTCGATGTCCCCGAGGCTGCACAGCCGAAACAGCTCTTGGCTGCGGGGTCGGGGTCACCCCTGAGCTGAGCTCGTCTGTGCTCTGTCCGTGGGTGTCCGAGTTCCCAGCAGCTCCCACCTGCAGTATGTCCTCTGCAAACAAGGACTGAACAGCTGAAATGTTGTCTCTTCCTTTCCCCTTCCCCCTTTTTTGTGATAAAAAAAAAAGATGGTTAAAAGAACTAGGCAACTCAAAACTTAGTCTTGGGAACACCCAAGATATTTTTTTAATAGTTTAAAAAAATATATCATTGTCTCTGAGATGATAAAACTTAGCTTGGTCAGATTTGCTTTCAGATCTTAAAGACAAACGTTAAGCGATCACATTTTCTAGGCAGCCTTAGGGATGATGATAAATCAAGCACAGACACCTTTACATTCTGTAAATGTTTTATTAATGAAATCTAAGTCTTGGGCATGGGCCGCAGCGCAGCTCCCATTTCATCAGAGGGTTTGATGAGTCCTTCTGGTTATCTGACTGCTCTGCATAATTCAGGATTTTGATCTTTTTGCTTTATTCTTCTCTTGCTGACTGCTGTTGTAATCGGGCTGATGTGCCTGTTCAGCAGGAGAATTCAGTCTGTTCTTGCAAGATCAATCTGTTCTTCCTGCAAAATCTATTTTTGTTTTTTTACTTTCTATGCAGAGTACGACTTACTGCAGCACTGGTGGGTATCTAACAGCCAACACATCTTCCCTTTTTTGTTTGGTTGAGCTGTTCGTATTTCACATGCTGCAGAAAACAAGGTGGGTGTTTTTTTAAGAGGGATAAATATTTCCGTTTACTGCAGGAATGTGCAGCAAGATGAGTCAGTTGTTATGAACTTTAGTCGTGAATATTAGTAGTTTTACAGTTGGGAAGTCAGAGCAGACCTACTTACTCAAATTTTGGGGGATATTTGTTTTCATGGCAACCTAAGATCAGAAACTTGGAAAAACTCTCTGGTCGTTGTAGGGTTGCACTGTAGATACTGGGAATGCCATAAATGATGGGAAGGAGAGTCCCCTTGCTGAGCGGCTCATGTGCGCCGTGGTCAGCCCTCTCCTGGGAACATGGCCCCATCAGTCTGCTGGATTTTGGGAAGAGAAAAAGAGAATGACACCGTTGGTGTTATCAGTGGTATTGCTTTGGCCTCGGGTTCGTCCTGCTTAGGTCGAGGTTTTGGTCCCCGCAGTGAGAGGCCCTTCCGGGCGGTGGGTGTGAGAGGCCAAATCACCTTTGGGCAGATCTCATCCTCTCGTCACTGCATGGAAAACATCTGAGAACTGCTGTCTCCTCTGGGACATACCTGTTTCAGTGGGGCGACACCAGCCCTGGCACCCTTGAGTCGCGGCCGAGGATGGCAGCCGCTTGTGCTGGATGCTGCATGACAAATGGGACCTCGCAGGCTTTTCCGATACAGCATTCGCTGCAGAGCTTCATGTGAGTGATGCCCCTTGGTCACAGTCTATTGCTCTGCATAAACCTCTAATTTGAGATCAGTGGGATGTGGTCTGTCACGTCGGGACCAGAATGTGCGTGTTGGTGTGAGCCCGATGGTGCTGTGTAGGGGATGGGGCAGGGTGAACGCTGGACTTGATCCACTGGTGGATGAATCTCAGTTGCACCCCAAAGCAGCACCCCCTGTGCAGCAGCAACTGAGACCAGCAAATGCTGAGTTCAGACCTCAGACAGCTGTGTTTTAAATCAGTGTGAAATACTTTAGGTCCAGCAGTTTCAGTTCGAGGTTATTTAGGGTTTTTTAAAATGTTTTTATTGCCCGTTTGAAACAAAACATTTTTGGAAGTGTCCCACAGGGGAACTTCTTTAGATTTATTNTGGTGGAAGGAGCCCGCCAGCCTGGCACGGTGCTGCCCCGCTCACATATGCGAGGCCAAGCAGAGAAGCGCTACCTGCCCCAGCCCTGCGGTAAGGCAAGGCTTCTTGCCTTACACACTAATGAGTACTCGGCCTTGGAGCATGGGGGAGTGCCGTGTCGATGGAGGCAGTTGGTGGAGGTAGGCGATGGATGTCCTGCAGCTGCACCGTGACTCAGTGCCTCGCTCTGCCCGTTTGGTGTTACCCACGCAGCATCTCTACCTGGAGCGGTCCTGAATGGGGTGTGGTTGGGTACTTTAATTTTACTAACCGCGTGCCTTAGCCTTCATCCTCAGTCCAACGCTGTTCAGATCTCTAGAGAGCTTCAGGTTTGCTTTCTTGGGGGACTGCTGGTCTTCTTGATGCCGGAGAAAGGTTGCATGTTTCCTTTCACGCCGCTGCCCTCGAGACTGTCCTAAATGGTGCTGTGGGGCACTGGTGTGACACAACTGGTGCAGCTGTGAACGAGCCGGGTATTTGCTTGCATCCTGAGGAGCAAGTATCTGGAGCCAACCGGATGGTGACGTATGTCCGTCTGAGCTCCTCTGCCCAGTAGGATGTGCTCACTGGGCTTGCTGGCCCTGCACAGCTGCACGTGGTGGTCTCGTGCTGCGGTCTGGTGGTACTCGTTCAGCCCTGGGCAGCTGTGGGATGGTGATGTTCAGAGCCCTTCCCATTGCCAGGTCTCCGGGCCCTTGTCCATCTGCTGTGGGTTTTAAATGCAGTTGGGAATCACTGGAGAGTGACTTATCCAGTGTCATCCTTGGCCGTGGGAATGACAGCAAGTACGCTCTCACCCAGTGTTCATGGCCAAGGGCTTTTCTTTGCTCAGACACTGCTATTTATCTTGCTTTATGAGAGGTTTATCGTTACTGTGGAGAGGCCAAGATTAAGCTTGCTCAGGGATAGATTGGCCAAGCAAGAGGCGTTTCCTTGCAGAGCGGTGAATCAGCTCCCCGTGCTGGTTAAGCTCAGCAGGACCATGACAGTTGTTATCCCTTTTCCTGGGATAAAGCAGGGGAAGGGAATAGGCAGGATCTGTGCAACCACATCCTCACTCATGGTAGTACTCACTACTTCAGCTACAGCCTTGTCTGTCCTCTCCCTGCCCTGCTCCAGGACCGGGGGTGGCTGCCACAACAGAGTGACCCGAACCGAAGAGTTTGGCTTTGGTTTCTAACCGCAATCACTTTCCCTTCCTCTCCCCACTGGTAATTTTGTCATCGCTGCTGACCCCTCCACTGGCCTGTAATTCCTCTCTGCTCCATCCTGCGGCTGTTGCTCCAAGGCACGCGTGCAAGCAGAGGTTATGGTGGGACTGGTCCTGACGGGGGTGTGGACTCAAGGGCCAGCTGGGAGCTGAGCACCCCTGGCTAGCCTGGTGCTGAGCTGGCTGTCGATTTGCTGAAGCTCTGTGTCTGTGTGGGGAGGAGAGAGACGGGAAGGGAGAGTGAGCTAGTAGGAAAGAAGGTTTTACCCAGGTTTGTGTTCCCCAGGACTGTGTGGCTGCAGTGAGCCAGGCTTGTGTGCAAAGCACAGGTCTCGCCTGCACGTTTCCCTCCTGTGCAAGTTTGCTGCCTCTGTGCCAGGTTGCAGTGGGGAAACAGCCACCACCCGAGCCGGGGCGCTGGGAGGCCAGGAGCCATGCTCCTGTGGCCCTTTGCTTGGGTCCTTCCCTTCTCCCGCGATGGCGCTGTGCGCTGGCAAACAGCCTGCTGACCACACGCTGGCAAACCGTGTGCTGAGGACCGGAGCAAGTAATAGTGCCTTATCTAATACGTTAGACCCCCTGCTCTGTGCTTTAAGTCTTTTGTGGTGGAAAGTTCAGTAAAGATGCAAAGGAGCAGTTAATTGCTTGTGGTTTGTTGCATGAAATTACGCTTATTTTATTTGCATCGCCATATAGCTCACCCAGTGCTATTGTCTGTGCCTTTTAGATTTTAAATTTAAACCCATTCAAGCTTCCCCCTCTATCCAAGGACCTCCTGAAACTTTGAAATGCCAAGACTTCCACCTTCAGCACAGGTTTCCCTCTAGAGAGCTCGCTCTCCTAATCCCACTTGGAGCAGGAGGGTGGACTGCAGATCTCCAGAGGCGGCTTCCAGCCACCACTTCTGTGGTCCTGTGAGCTCAAAGGCTCACTCTGCAGCAAAGCGATGTCAGGGCTGTGTCAGTGTGCCTGAGCAGGCAATACCAGCCTTTTCGGAAAGGGTATATTTAGGCAGAAACATGGTGTTACTGCTGTAGTGGAACTGAAACTTCTAAGCATGGGCAGGTCAATAGTATTACCGCAATGTCATGGATGACTTATTTCTGGTTTTTATTGCTGAAAGCCAGATTTCTGAACAGAATTAAAACTAAGCCAGGTTGTTACGGCAGCAATTGGTATTTTCCTTCTATTGCTCATTCAAACAGCCAATTATTTAAAGATAAGCATAAACCCAATCCTGTTTTTCTTCTAATTCAGTATCTTTGGTCCCTGTGTCTTTCAGTCCAAGTCAGGAATTTTTTAGTCCCAGACGTGGTTAAAAGTTGGGTGTTTGTCTTCTCCTTGGAGGTTGGGGTGAAGCATCAGCTGTCCTGGACTGCAGGGAGCAGTGGCAGGCTCGGTGATGTGCGGTAGACTTCTTGCCTTAGCTCGCAGAAGGCTCTGATGGCTACCATACAGCAGCAGAGCTGTGGCTTTTGACCTGGGCAGTCCAGAGCTCACTGCATTCCTGGAGGAACGCAAAGTGTTCCCTAAGGCAAATTCTTTCTCAGGGTTGTCAGTTGTCACTGTGATGCTGGCTTGAGGGAAGGCAGGGAACAAAGACTGAATGAGCTGGGTATTCATTATGTGGTCCAGTTCTTCCCCAAGTTCTGGACTTTCCTGGTTTGTTGGGAGAAATGATATTGATTTTAATTAGACTGTGGGAGTTGTGGCTTCTGCAGGCTTGCTGTGCTATTAGTTCTGACTGCAGCCGAACAGAAGCTGGAGCACAAGTACAGATAGTTAAGGCAGATTCCAGAGATGCCCATGCTTTACTGAAGATGATGAGACTTTGCTTCTTTGGGATGTAGAAATGTTGGCAGTAAGGGACCTCTGGAGGTCTCTAGTCCTACCCCTATTTGGAACAGGACCGTAGCCAGCCCTCGGTCAGGTCAGCTATGGCTTTATCAAAGTAAGCCTTGAAAACCTCAAGGGAGGGACGTCCCCCACCTCTCCGGATATCTTTTCCAGTGCTGCACCACCTTCCTAGTAAAGAGTTTTTATCCTAATGTCCAGTTTGAACCTCCTAAGCTGCAACTCATGGCTGTTGTTACACCATCTGCTGCTTTAGGTGAGGGAACTGCTGCATCAAAGAGGTGAAATGAATTTTTTAGCATTGCGTGCAGCATCACGCTATTTCTGTCTGAACTGCCAGCAGTGGGCATTGAAGTGGCAGCTTCTGGCTGCTGCCTGAGCTCTGCAGAAAGGCGCAGGAGAAGAGCACGGGGTGTTGATTGCTTTTGTGATTCTTATGTTCCCTTGGGCTTTTTTCTTCTGTTCAGGTTTGCATCAGATCTCGCAGAACAAGGTGGCAGTGCTGCTCCTGGCTGGAGGACAAGGAACTCGCCTGGGAGTGAGCTATCCCAAGGGCATGTACAACGTGGGGTTGCCCAGTGGCAAGACCTTGTATCAGATCCAAGCAGAAAGAATCCGGAAAGTGGAGCAGCTCGCTGGCCAGAGATACCACTGCAAGTGTGCCATCCCCTGGTAGGTGACCTGGAGCCACAGACCTACTGTGCAGGGGTCTTTGTGTTGCAGTCTTGGCTATGTTGTCTTCTAGAAGCACTTTGCTGGGTGCCGTACAGAAACATGTCAGGGGAGAGCCTTTTGTCAACAGGATTTGCAATGCCAGCAGCTGGAGGAGGGTGCGCAGGGGTGGGAAGTGGCAGGTCTGTGTCTGCAGACCTGGGGGACCGAGCACTGCCCTTGAATCACTAACCACTACCCTAACTGCTGTACCGTGCTGTCTTTTCAAGCACAGACCCTGAGAACACCATAAACAGCACTTTTCAGTGCCTGTTTCAGATCCTTTGCGAGAGATCCCATCCGTTCGTGCTGTGCTTTCTCAGGTTCCTGCACGGAGAGATCGCCTAGAGCTCACCTTCCAAGACCCTCCGCCTCCCCTTGCTCACAATTTCTGCCACAGCAAAAAAACTTCCCCTCGCAGTAGTAAATGCTTGTCGTGCTCCGTTTTCAGGCCACCTCCTGCTGTTGTTGTTTACAGCTGGCTGCTGCCTCTCCTGGCTGCTCCTAGCTTTCAAAAGCCTCCAGGCTTCGAAAGAGACTAGCTCTGTGCAAGGTGCAAACTATGAATTCCCTATGGGATGTGGTGGGTGAGAGAGAGGAAGGCTCTGCAGCGTGCTTCTGGGAATGTTTTCTGCTAAGTGTTCTTCATTAGACTACGAAGAGATACCTTTATGAAATCACTGCCTGGTCTGAGCCAGGATTTGGGAAGAGTGCGTACTGTAGGATACTGTAGTGTCTCTCATTTAACACTCTTGGGTTTCCTCCCTTTTGTCTTCCATTTGTAGTTTTGTCTTTCACTTGTGCTTTCCTTGCTCGTTGCTCAGCACCCATTCCTACCCAGGTACATCATGACAAGTGAGTTCACGCTGGGGCCGACACAGGAGTTCTTTGTAGAACACGACTACTTCAAGCTGGATAGATCCAACGTGGTCATGTTTGAACAGAGGATGCTGCCTGCTGTCACCTTTGATGGGAAGGCCATCTTGGAGGAGAAGGGGAAAATTGCTATGGCTCCAGGTATCCTGCTGTTCACTCTTACATGGTACAGTAATGTAGTATGTGTTGATAATTGCTACTAGCCATCAGCCAGCCTTGGCACACGGAGCAGTCTTTGGAGGTCAATGTTAATGCTTCTGATTAGCGTGGGAGGGTTCCGTTAAATGTTTCAGGCTGGTAATCGAGAATGTAGCAATCTCTGGTTAGTTCTTCCTGGAGATTTGCCCACAGCACGTGGTTTTTATCAAAGCCTGTGAGTACTGGCAGGATTAGGAGTGGGACAGCTGCAGGTTAGGAACAGCGTGCATCGGTAGGGCTGTGTGTGAGATCCCTGGGGTGCTGCCTCCCAGGGGGTGAAGCTGTCGGGAGCTGGGTTCCCGTTCAAGGCTGATAGCTGGAAATGGGTAAAAAAGCAGCAAGAGTGACTTTCCAAAATGATTGCCATGTCTCACCTAGTAAAGTTCTCCTCTTCTCTTAACCTGGACATGGTAAGAGACTTGATGAAGGCAGCGTGGTCAGGGCCATGTTGCAGTGATGCGCTTTTGCAGCTGCAGAGTGGTTTTCTTGAGCTGACAGGGGTGTCAAAGGAGGAACTGTGAAAGGGTGATCTGTGATGAACAAACATGCAGGTGTCTTTTGTGCAGCTGCAGTTCAAGCCTTTAAAAAGGCATTGGGAAGTTGCAGGGGAAAGATAAACAGAGAATAAGATGTATTTTAGTCTTTTTCTCCAGGCTGAGTTTTAAATACGCTTTTGCTCTGCACTGGGAGGGAAGAAATGTAACAGGCTTTTCCCACCTTCTGTATAATGTTTTGCCCTTTAGTGTTTTCCCTCTGAGGATCTGACAAGGTTTCATAAAGTCTCTTAACGCTTCCCTGTGAGGCTGGTCCCCACGGTCCCGCTCTGCAGGTGAGGGAGCTGGGGCGTGGGGGGGAACAGGCTGCCCTGAACTGTGTGGCAGAGCTGGAAATAAAATCTGGTAGCACTGACTCTTGACTAGAAAGCATTCCCTGCTCTGCTGTTAAAGGAATTTTCTTCAGGACTTTCAGCTTTTGCTTTGTTAGCCGCAAAAACCCCACTAGAGTAGTAGATTAAAGTCACTAATTAACCAGGGCCTTCTCTTTTCTCTTGCATTATAGATGGCAATGGTGGCTTATACCGTGCTTTGGTGGATAATAAGATCTTGGATGACATGAAGCAGCGTGGAATCCAGTATGTCCATGTATACTGTGTGGACAATATCCTCGTGAAAATGGCAGATCCAGTCTTCATAGGCTTCTGTGTTTCCAAAGGGGCAGATTGCGGTGCAAAGGTGAGGCGGTATTACTGCTGGGCCATTTCCCCACGGGGAATTAAAGTCTGATTACGCTTGGAGGCTGCTGGCTAGGGTGAGCTTAGATGAACTGGGGTGTTCAGACCTCTGTCCAACAGCGGCTTGCTCCAAGCAGCTTTAGAGGAGCTGCTTGCTGCCTGTGTTGCGTTCAGAATCCCTACCCGTGGGTGTCCTCCTCCCCTCTTCCCAGAGTACTGTGGAAAATAAACTTCAGTTAGAGCAGGGACTTAACTGCACTGGAAACTACGAACTGGAATTGCTTCCCCTTTATGCCCTGCCTTTTCTACAAAGGCACTTGGGCTATCTAGAAGCCGTATTGGACTGGGTTGTGTTTTATAAATCATTAACACTGTTCGTGCAAACAGGAAGCTGAATGCTAATAGCTGCAAACATTTTTCATTTAATGCCAGGTCCCAGTCCTTGATAAGGAAAGTACCCCACAGCACGCCGATTTCTTTTAACTGGTTTGTCTTCTGAGCAACTGTGGGATTAAGTGGTCGAGTACTGGGTTCTGTGCCCAGTTGTTGGGCAAAATGTGCCTCCAGGCTACTCCGTATACCCAGCACTGCCCTGCCCGTGCTCCTGAGGTGCTGGAGGATCAGTGTGCAACAGCCTGTAGGATCCTTTTGTACGTGGGAGTTGGAATAGTGCTGGGATTTTCTTCCTCCTTGTCATAGCCCTCTGTCCTGTGGCCGCAGGTGGTGGAGAAGGCCTACCCCACAGAGCCTGTTGGGGTGGTGTGCTGCGTGGATGGGGTCTACCAGGTGGTGGAGTACAGCGAGATCAGCCTGGAGACTGCACAGCAGCAAAGCCCCGATGGGGGACTGATGTACAGCTCTGGCAATATCTGCAACCATTTCTTCACAGTTGAGTTCCTGGAGACGGTGGCTGAGTAAGTTCCAGAAGACCTGCTAGGCAGCTGTGCAGCCCAGAAATGCCTCCAAGAGAGGGTGTTCCCGTTTCCCACTCCGTAATTTCGGTTATGGGTACCTTCTGCTCTGCTCTTCACCTCCTCTCTACTCCGAACAGTTCAAAACAGCTGTGTCCACTTTCTGACAGCCGCAGTGTGCTCTTCAGGCCTTACCCAATGAAGAGGTTGCATGCTTTGCTGTCACTAAATCGACTGAGATATACCAGTGCATGACCTTCCTGGGCCTGCAAGGGTGAGCCAGCCACGTGGGCTGCAGCGTGGTCAGTGATGCAGCCCCACACGGAGGATTTTCCACGGGAATGTCACCCATGCCATCCCTTGGGACAACAGAAGTTGGGGGGGAGGGTGAAGCTGGGGGAGGACTCTGCGCCTCGGTGTTGGGAGATGGGGATGTGATGCTGGGCGTTCAGCGAGCAGCCGCACGACCTTCCTGAAGAGCTTGATCCACCCTTGTGTGAGGGATCTGCTCTGCTCCGTTGTCATCCCGGTCAGATAACAATTTGGGTTACCTTTTTTAATCTCTGCCTGCAATTTCAGCTCGACCCTAGGTCCTCCCTCTCCTCTTGCTTTACCCTGTCACGTCCCACTGGTACAGGGAGCAGCACTGGCTGGGCTGCTCTGCTTAGTGAAGTGTTTCCTGGATGTGACTTGGATCAGTTTGGAGAGAGCAACGCCCACAAGAGTTGAGAGATGACCCAGAGCAGTAATAAGCCATCTGCTTCCCAGAAGCGTACTACTTTTTTCTAAGTGGGCATGAAGTAAATGAATGTGTTTCTTCTCCTTTTGCAGGAAATATGAGCCGCAGCTGAGGCATCACGTAGCCATAAAGAAGGTGCCCTACATTGACGAGGAGGGAAATCTGGTAAAACCGCTAAAACCAAACGGGATAAAGCTGGAGAAGTTTGTGTTTGATGTGTTCCAGTTCTCTAAGTTAGTGGCAGACATGATTTTATTTTTTCCTCCCCTTCTCAGTGTTTGTTTGAATGACTGTAGATTGTAACAGGCCTTGCCAGGGAGCGCGTGGTTTGTGGGTGGCGTGTTAGAAAGGCTGTTGGATCTACACCAAACTCCGGCACAACAGTAACGCCGCAGGCTCCGAGAGGTGCAGTCACAGGGCACTTGGCAGCAGCCGGGCTTGCTCTGACCGTGCTCCCAGAACTGTTCGTTCTGCTGAGGATGTGTTGGCTGGCCCAGCCTCTGCCAGCCCTGTGAAAGAAGGAAAAAAACAAAGGAAATCGAGTGCAAAGCCAACGTTTAATACGAGCCCATGTTGGAGTATTCAGACTCACAAAACTTGGGTCTTTCAGGATTGTGGCTTCCATGGCAACTGCAGCTCTGGTTACGTTTTTGGTGCGTGTTATGCCAGGGCTCGGCTCACACCCTTTTGTGCTCGGAAAACAGGTTGCTTCAGCACCGTGGGGCCAAGTTACTGTTGCTGTGGGAACTGTCAGCGTTGACTTGCCAAGCTCTAAAACATAGCTGAGATGCTACGCCATAGTGTTAGCGCAATCAGGGGTCCTTTGTGTTTAGGGAATGTGGGATTTTAATAATTTAGGAATTTAGCATAAGTGTTCTTATAAAACCTATTTTCTGAGGTCTCAAATTCAGCAGTAAAGATTCTGGTTTAGGCTTAAATAAATGGCAAAAAGAGACCTCAGGCAAACTGAATTATGTTTGTTTGGGGATAGTATTTTTCTTTTTAGGGGATTTACTTTAGGACAGAGAGCTCAAGGTTTGAACTGGTCTCCATTTCCTGACATGCATTCAGTAAAGAAGTATCATACCAAAGGCAAAACCAGCATGATGGAAACAGTGCTGAGTTCTGAGCTTTGAAAGGACTCATTTGCAAGCAGTGATTCCTTGTGCTTTTTTTAATAATACTGCAAAACCAGCTTGGCAGCTGCTCTTCACACATGAAATGCAGAAACGCACAGATGCTGCTGTGGGATTTTTTAATTTGCATTCCCATTTCTGGTAAACAGTTGTACTTAACATTCAACTGTGAATCCTCCCATATTGCTTCTTCGTCCCTGGGAACTGGTGTCCTCAGTTGATCCTTGCCTACAGTCTCCCAAGTGGAGTGGCCATTTCTTCGAGCAAGGGTGCGGAGGTCTGAAGTGAGCCGCACAGCTCGGCGCTGTGTCTGAGCTTCAGGCATTGCTGCGCTCTCCATCCTGCTGTGCTCTTTGCTGAGACTTTTTGTCCACGAACCTCCTAGTGCCTGGAAAGGTTTCTGTGGGATCTTTGCAGAACTGTTGCTTTTCCTCTCACCTGTGCACAGCTCTGGAGGGCTGTGAGGCTGCTGTTATGTTCCCAAAGAGACTGGGCTTCTTGTTGTGTTTTTCCATCATACGGCCCTGGTACTTCTTTGCTCTTCAGATGGGAGGTGGGCTTTCCTTAGCTTGATTGCCCCTGACTGCGTACATCGCTGCTCCCTAAAATATATATGAGCCTTTCCCCCTGAAAGTTGTTGTTGTTGCATCAACAGGGCTGATGTCTAGCTTTGTTTTTCATTATCATTGTTTTCTCCCCTTTGCCGGTAGGAATTTTGTGGTATTTGAAGTTTTGAGAGAAGAGGAGTTCTCGCCACTAAAAAATGCAGACACAGCTGACAAAGACACTCCTACCACTGCTCGGCAAGCCCTCCTGGCCCAGCATTACCGCTGGGCTCTCAAGGCTGGGGCCAGATTTCTGGATGAAAATGGTTGCAGGATACCGGAAAAACTCAGGTACGAACCTCTGTGACCTTTTTCGCGGCTTCTCTGCCTGTGGCTGCCCAACCATGCCGGCGAACTAACGGCATGTACTGTGCTCTACAAAACCGAGGATTAGTTTGATCACAGGGTGACTCGGCATGATTTTTGTTCAGCTGGTCTTTTCTGAACATGCAGAGTAATGTCTGTTACAGCTCCTGCTCCATTAGTGATTGTGAGTGCTCTAGAGAGTAATGCACAGTGCTCTGGGCTTTATCTCTGGCAGAGATTCCTGCCCTTGGGGTCATGAGTTGACTCCTTCTATAGCAACTCATTAGGCAGGGGCAACCTTTTCCATCATTCTGGATTTAGCCAGCCCAAGGAATTGTAATTTGTAGTCCTCACCAGCTTTTCTCAATATGGCCCCAGTGCTTAAAGCCCAGCAAGGTTCTGAGGTGGGCTTAGGGATCAACTATTATAGCAATTAACAATTCCGATACCACCTGCATCATGGTGAATGGGAAGCTGCTTTTACTCTGTGGGGCTATTACTTCATCAACTCATAGTTTAATAAACCCATAAGCTATTCATTTTACTTGAAAAGCATCTCTGTAAAAGCTATGTTCTTGTTTTGATGAGAACTATTTCGGACCTGCTAATTCCTTTTTATTTTCACACTTTGTGTTCGAATAATGTCTGGTGCATGTGAATATAACAAATGCCCTATCTTTCTAGATATCCTATTCTTGATGATCTTTTGAAGAAGATGCACTGTTTTTTAAGCACAGCAGGAAGTTAATCCTGTGTTCTCTTCTCTAGTCTCTCAGGAACTGAAGATCCTCCGGCTGTGTGTGAGATTTCTCCGTTAGTGTCTTACTTTGGAGAGGTGAGAATAACTATCTATGGAGGTATTTTTAAGAGTGTATAGGTATGCATCTGATTTCCTTCCAAACACAGGGGATTTCTTTAGCCTGGGCTTGCTGAGAAATGGTAAGATCAAGGGAACTAGGACTTGGGCTCTGTGTTACGTTTGTGGTTCCACTATTGTTTACTCTTCAGTAGTTTGTTCACTCTCAGTTTTAGCCATCTGTAAAATGAGATTTGCAATGAGGCTGCACGGTTTCATTAAGACTCACAAGTACTTTGAGATCTTTGGAATGAAAAGTGCAGAATATTCAAATTACAGACTCCACGGGGTCACTGTATTTGGTTGTATGCTAATTTGTGCCCATCTCCCGCAGTGAGTGGATACTGAATGAGAAGTGTGATATGTCTATTGGCTTTAGAGAAACCACGTCTCAGAACAGATTTCTCAAGTTTGTCCCTCTGAAAATAATTGGTCCCGGGAAAGCTGCTTCCATTTAGTAGTGAGAAGAGGAGCTTCCCTGTGTTGGACAGACAGGGAGAGAAATAGTGGATTGCAGGTGGATATGTGGGCACTGTAGGGAAGCACGTTCATAAAGCTTTACATCTTTGCTAGGTTTCCGCGTGCAGGTAGCAAACTCATGGCAATCAATGCATTGTAGGAACAAAATGAAAACAAGGCAATTTAAGTTGACTTTTCTTTGCTGGGATTATTCTAATGTGAGTTAAGGGCACACTTTCCCATGCCTGCCCCTCCCCAGGAAGCTTGTTTCTGAGATCCATTGTTTTATGGTTCATCGGTGCCTCTCCTTCATGAACTCCAGGCTTGGGGCTGAAATGCTTTCCATCTCTGTCACTAGGGAAACTGTTGCTGTTGTCTGTCCTTCCCGTGACCTTTTAACTTTGGGTAGTTGGTCGTTCTTTGAGACTTATATAGACTTAAAAATACTGCAGGTAACCAGTCAGGATGCGTTTATGACCTAACGGTACTGTTTTCACATGTTCTCAGGGTCTCGAGGCGTACATGAAGAACAAAGACTTCCCTTCTCCCTTTGTACTCGATGAAAACAAAGGGGAGATGCTAGGAAATCCTTGAAGAGGAGGGAGGCCTTTCCCCCTCTAATCAGATATCTGTCAAATACGCGATAAGAACTGACGTTACTCAAATGTCAGTATGAAGTGCATTATAAAAAAAATTGCTTTGCAGTATCAGATCGATGCCAAATCCTTGCAGCAGTTGTGTTTACACACACGTGTGTGCACACCAGTTCTGTTTGGTAACTTTGAAGGCTATGCCTTTACCTCAGTCTGTTTTGTAGACTTGGATGTGAATGAAGATTAATACCTTCTGGGTACCAAACAGATTTTTATATTTCTTACTTGCTGTGCATACAAATATGTAAAAGAGCCAGTCAGGGCCTAATAAATCAGCTTTGCATTCAAGGAGATTAAATCTCTTCAGTGCCTTGTTAGGTATCTTGTTCGTGCTGGTGGGGTTGGGTTTTTTTGGTTTTGTTTTTAAATTGTGTGCACAGCTGAAGAATCAGTTTGATCCATCTTTTCCCTAATCCTGTGCTGGTTAGAAGATCCAATTCAGCAATTGCATCCTCTAACCAGACCATACAGAGGAGTCTGCTGTAGGTAGGGATGCTGCTGTGCCGTAAGCATTGCTTGAGGTTTGGACTCCAAAGCAGAACAGGCTGGTTTGCATATCGAGCCTCGCTGGTGCCATTCCAAGAAAGCTAAGTAAATACGCAGTTTAGATTGATTGCTCTTTACAGCTGTAGTGACCTGCTTTTTTTAATTAAAAAAAAGATGATGAGAAATTTTTTCACAACAACCCTCTGCTCTTCCTGTTTATAACAAACATTTATTTTTACTTTTCATTTTTCTGTTTAATGCATACCATATCCCTCAAAGGGGACTCTCTTAAATTACCTGAAAGTAATAAGAGGAACAAATCCTGATGGTAGAATTTAATGCTTAACCAAAACCAAAAAAAGACTTAATCCCAGCATAACCAGTGTACACAGTAGAACACCAGCCTCTGCTTCTACAGTTTCTGGCCCGGTAGTTTTCCCGCAGTCTTTCACTTACGAAATAATTCTTTAGATGCCTTCCTTTTAAATGTATTATTAACCATAATGTAAAGATGTGTCAGCTAATTAAGGACACTAATAGAACATATGTAGCATGTGAACTTGGCCCTGGCCGAGGGATCCCAGGGTGGCCATGATCCACAAATGACTGTTCCTGTTCAGCCTTTGGATGCTGCCCCGGCAAGCTCGTGCCAGGCGGGCACCTGCCTGCTGCAGAGCCTGCACTGAGCACACCAAAGTTGTTTCACCCATGGTGAGGATGCTTCAGGTGACCTGCTGGGTGGCCTTTGCTTGAGGAGCACTAATTTTCCCCTAAATCAGGTGTTAAGGAAGGTGGTGAGGAAGATGCCTCATCTGGGAATCTTGTTATTTCATGCATCTGCTTCTGCTGAGGAATTGCCGATGCTGTTTTATTAAGCATAAATCTTTTAAATAACTTACGTGGCTTTCTGTAATTCCTGACATGAAGCTGTATTCAGAATGTTGGGGAAGTATGAAAATGGCTTTGAGAGTAAATACAGTTTGTAAGTAGGCTCATGTTTTCCAAAGAAAGCGTCTAAATGTCAATGACAGAGTTTTCAGGTATAAAGTGTATCTGCATGCACCTAAGTAATAAGCCTTTTGCACATGCAAACCAGCTAATGACAGTTCTGATTACCTCATTTTGCATGTGCAGCCAGTAATTCCCATTTTTGCTATAAATTAAGCATTTGTCCTTGACACTCAATTTTGTAATTTTTTCCGCACAGTGTTTCTATGGGTCATTCTGTTCCTGTCAGTCAAGTTTTATATCCACAAACAAATTGTGTTGTACCTTTGTGAGTATTGCTTGTCGATTCAGGCACATGCTCATTTTAAATTGCACTGTGCTATAAAGAAAGGATATTTCTTTTGCTCTTTCTAAAGTGCTTTCTCTTTTGAAACATCAGTTCCCGTGTGCTTTAATCATGTGTACACTGAGCTGCTGACATGGTTTTTAGAGGTGGTTTTCCAGGAGAAGCTGAATTAGAATGCTGAATGCCTTGTCTGTTGGGTTTTTTTCTATGACTCCTCACATTTTAAACTGGAACACAGAAATAATTTTAAGAGAACTTTAAAAAAAAAAAAAATCTGTCCTGTATGTAACAAAGTAATTCCAGTATTCATTATGAAATGAAAAAAGTACCTGAAACAAAGGGAGGTCCCGTAGTATTCCAGAAACTTTTGGACACCAAAGCATTTTTATAATAAAGATGTTACTGTGATTTTTGTGTGTCTGTCTGTGTTTCTTGTTCATGAGGAAAACACACTTGTTGTCTTTGTCCCTACATGTCATGGGTGTTGTCACCACAGCTGCAGGACACTGAGACAGTGTCACTGATGGCGTAGCTGGAGGCTGCAGTGCCTACGCTTCAGCTGTACAGGGGGATGTGGAACTCAGCAGAGGGGTTTGACATTGTGGGATGTATTTTTTCATCAGAAAACAGAAGACTTTGTTCTTGCCTGCAATCCTGTTTGGTTCCCCGCCCCCCCCCCCCCCCCCAAGCTTTTCAACTCGCTTTACCGAGGGGAGGGAGTTTAATTGTGGGTGGTGTGTGTTTTTTCTTTTTATTTAAAGTAGATTTGAGTAATCTGGATCTGAGTCAGGCTTTTGCAGCTGTTGTGTAGGGAATGAGCACTCACTGTGGTGCAACTTTTGCTTGGCTTCCCATTGACAGGCACTTTTTAAACAGGGCTCTATTTATAGAACAATCAGTAGGGGAAGTTAGTAATTTTTCACAAATGACAGATTGTCCTGTCTTTTGGGGGTTTAGTGCTGAACCCAGCAAAGGTCAGAAGCAGATATTCTTCCTTACCTCTTTTACCCCATGTTCCTCTCCTGGCACCCATATGAAGGCTGCTGGGGTTTTTAATGTGTTTTTAAGCTACATGAATCAGTAGTTTCCCGTGATAGGAAAATAAATACTAAAAATGAGTGCATGCTTCAGGCTTCTGTTAAATTGTTCCTCCGCTTGTTTATGCGGAGTGTTCAGATCTACCAGAATTCTTTGCTTGCTTAGTTTTTTTAATCAAGAAATGCTCAGAAAAACACCCACTTTTCAGTTTTATCGGGAAGTCGAGTGTGAGGTGGATTCCAAATTTAAAGGCTCAAATGATGCATGTCAGCTGAATAGTTAGGCACAAGTGAAGGTGAATTCAGTGCCAGCATTTCAAGCAGTAGTCCATGGCTGCTTTAACACTTTCTTTTTCCTGTTGGACTACGAACCTGATATAGAAGTAATGGTTATTACAAAACCACAGTCATGTTGTGGCTCTGAATGTGTATGTCACTAAACAGCACTCTTCCCTATTCCTCTACACGCACTGATAATGTCCCTCCTCCGCCCCAGTGAAGATGCAGAGAACTGTTTGCACAGGGAATGATGAAGGGCCTGGGGGTCTGCAGAGAAGCAAGCCAGGGAAGGAATTGTGTGGGACAAGTGGATCCGGCCAAGTACCAAAATTCAGTGCCAGATCTTGTGGAAGGGTTTATTTATACAACCACTTAAGTTGCTTTCCCCCCCACCACACATCCTCTCACAGATTTCAGTTGTCTACTCTCAGGCCCGTGTTCCCGCATTTTCTACCCAGGACCGTGTGCGTGTGATGCAGAGGATGAGGGATGCCGGCTGTCAAACATGTCTCTGGGGCTCTCACTGGCAGGTGATAATGACGTTGGACAGCTCTTCCCTGTCCTCTGGGAGTCAGCAGTTGTTTGGGGTTTTCCTTCGCTGTGCTCCCCTTCCTGGTGGGCTGGCAGGAGGAGCGACGGTGTCTGTGGTGCATCCTCCTCACTCCTCGGGGCGCAGTGTCTTCAGCTGCGTGGCTGGTGCTGTGGCCTTACCAGAGCGCGGTTCTCCAAGCTGGATGGGAGCTGCACCTTCCTGAGCTCGACTGATGGGAGGGCCGAGGCCCTTCTATAATTGTCGTCGTTTTTCCTGATGACCTCCCACACGCACGTTTCCATTTATGTTTCTTTCATGCCAATATTTCTGTGACTGGTCTCTATGTTATAACCTCACAACGTAGAGAACTCC
Organism: Fregata magnificens; assembly: GCA_013389945.1. NCBI lineage: Eukaryota > Metazoa > Chordata > Aves > Suliformes > Fregatidae > Fregata > Fregata magnificens. The sequence goes on from WAAD01005327.1 coordinate 272,155, forward strand.
CAGCCTCTCCTTATGTCTCGTTTCCCACCCAGGCAGGTGCAGTCCTTGCTGGGCAGGGCCTGGCTACGTGGCGAGAGCAGGTAAAGCGAGGGGAAAGAGCGAAAGAAACTCGGCCGCGAAACACCACCGACCCTCTGCCCGAAAGAGGTGCCCGTGTCAGGATGACTGGCGGCTTCGCTCGGACGCGGAACAAGCCCACGCCGAGAGCTGCGTCCCCCCGTGGCGCCCTCGGAGGGGGTTGCGGGTGGGCGGCCCAGGGCCCCCGCGGCACCAGCGCTGCCTGAGGCGGCGAGG
>WAAD01005327.1:286798-318365 GCA_013389945.1 Fregata magnificens
AAAGCCAAGACTATAGCCAGTGTGATGGCAGTACTGAGTAACTAGTTTGTAGATACTAGTCACCTGTGCAAACCAGGGGCCTTCTCTTTGAGTTACTCTACATTCCTGTAAGACTGAATATTTTGGTGCTGGAGTCCTTCATGAGTTGGTATGAAACGTATACTTCTGGTAAACCAAAAGACNACACAAATACCTGTTTGTTGTGTAATTTTTTCCCCAGTAAAGGTTGTCTTGTCTTGCAGGATCACTTGGTTTGCTTTTTGCCTGGTACTTTGGCACTGGGAGCTCACAATGGATTGACTGCTGATCATATGAAATTGGCTGAAGCCCTTATAGAAACCTGTTACCAGATGTACGCTCAAGTAGAGACAGGCCTGAGTCCGGAGATCGTACACTTCAATCTTCATGCACAAAAGGGCCACAAAGATGTGGAAATCAAGGTGAACAGATAGCTGGCCTGAGCTGTAATTTGATGATTCTCTATTCTGCTGTTGAAACTCCCAGCCAGATATTGGTGATGTGCTCTGTTGTGGAGCAGCTTGTTCTTTGGCTGCCTTGCTTTTAGGTGTACCCTAGCCCTTGTTTTTAATTACCCCTGTAGTGTATTTAGAAGCTGAGTTACGCACAATAAACTCTTTGGAGGAAATGGAGGTGGGAATCACTATTTTTCTTCCTGCATGTATCCTTGAGGAAATTCCCACCTGAATTCTTGCCTTTTTTTTCTCTTGCAGCCTGCAGACAGGCACAACTTGCTGCGACCAGAAACTGTGGAAAGCCTTTTTTACATGTACAGATTCACCGGTGATAAGAAATACCAAGACTGGGGCTGGGAAATCTTGCAGAACTTCAATAAATACACACGGGTAAGGTCAGCTTATAATGACCTTGTTCTGTCAGGACTGTGTTCGCTCACTTGCTCTCTAACAAGAACTTTGGAAACCTACTATCTTTCAAGAGTCATCTTGACTGTGGGGAAATTCGTAAGAACACACAGAAAAATTCTTTTCATGCAGTGCCTTACAGTTTGAGATATGCTACTTAGTACATTCAGGGAAAGAACTTGTATTGCATTGATTAAAAAGTAAAATGCAGAAGCTGTATGCAGACTACCAAAGTGTCTCTACGTCTTCTTGGAAGCTGTTAGAATCTCCACTGCAATCTTTTGTAGAATTCAGAAGCTGAGAAGGACCTGGCTGGATTGAAAGAAGCCTTTGGTTGAAGTTGCCAAAAAAAAATTGCCACAAAATGGCATTAATGCATTAATAGAGGGGGGTTTGTATTCATTCTGACTACAGTGCTCATGGAGATCTCACTCTGATGTGCTGTACAAGTGTGGCCTAGATGCCAGTGGTCATTAAATATCCATGGTCTGTTCTTAAGAGAATAGGTATGGTACTTTGACCAACTCTATTTGCACTAGTTTCTGTACATTTGTCCAGAAACTTCAAGGGGATGTTCTTTGTGATACTTTAAGCATAAACTGACATTTTGCTTCATTTTGTCCTCATGGTTTCTTTTAAAATGCAATGAGATTTTTTTCATCCCTGAAGTTTTATATGTAAATGAAAACCAAGTATGAAATGAAAAACATGCTGATCTGTTTCTTAGCACTTATTTTCTCCAAGTGCATCTGGATGTTAAGAAGTGAAAATAATTTATTTTAGATAATCGAAATCTACAAAATTTCTGGGGTGTGTTTTTTTTTTTTTTGGCACAGGTTTCNAATCCCAGTAATCCAGAGCCACGAGATAAGATGGAGAGCTTCTTCCTTGGGGAAACACTCAAATACATGTTTCTGCTGTTCTCAGACGACATAGACTTAATCAACCTTGACAAATACGTATTTAACACAGAAGCTCATCCACTCCCTATCTGGGTGCCAGCATAGACTGGGTGTCAGTAGACCTTCCGATGGTGGCATTTTTATCTTCAAGTCACTTTACTTTTCAGGGTTTGAGGAGAGATGCTATATTGCACCTTTTTTGGCTTAAACAAACAAAACCTTTGGGAAAGCATCTCCGGTTTGGAGAAGTCATGTCAGTCTTAAATTTAATCCCTGATTCTGGGATGGACAAGCTGTGCCGTACTAAGCTGATTTTCCTGGTATTGATGATGAGGTTCAGAGAATAATTGTAATGTGGACCATGATATTCATGGGGCTCTGGTGAACCAGAACTCACTTATGGCAGTCTTACTAAATGCTCATTAAGTATCGGGAATGCAGCAAGTTGTCTTACAGCACAGGATTGTCCCTGGAGAGAAGGAATAAGCCTACAGGTTTCTGGTTTATTCTGGATTCACTGAAACGCTTGGTTACAGCGTCATTCCTTCGTAAGAATGTATAGTGTTTCAGGTGGTAAGTGGAATAAACAAAGAACTGTAACATTGTCCCAGGTAGAAGCAAAGCTGTCAGTATTGCTACTGATACTCTGATCTCATTCCAAACTACCGAGCTATGCTGCATCACGTTAGAAGAAGGAAGGAGCAGCAAAGCATCTGTTGTACGGTGTCTTAGTTTTATAGAGCACTTTGAACAATCTGTTCAAGCTGTGGCTGAAATGAATGATGGAAGACAATTTGCTGCTGTTTTGGCCCACAGTGGTATATAATTTTGTAGAGGTATTGCAGTTTTTTAACTTATCTGCAGGAATGCAGGAGATAATGTGAAACGCAAGTGAAAGTACATGTGCATTTTATATATTATTTGCATCAGTTAGACTCAGGTATTCTGACTGAAAGCTGCTTTGTGAGGTTGGGCACTGGGAAGGTTTGTGACCATGTTAGGTATAATTCGAAGTCAGCCTCCTTCCGTCCCTTCCTGTCCAGATATTGCATTGTAAGGTGTTTGTTGACTCAAAACAAGCTTACAAGTGTAAAGCAAAGTTCATGTTATTCATAATTTTTTGGACTGTGGAGAAATTTGCAATTTTTTTTTTTCCTTAGGAGTACTTTGGGTAGAAGTATTTTCATTAGTAGTACTAAAAGCAGACAGTCTAAATGTATTACAGCAATTCCTGGTCCCAGTAGACTTAGTGAAGTCTGTTCTGTTGCTTGAAGACAAAGCAGACCCAGGGTTTTCTTTCTTTTTTTTTCAGAATCTTATGGGAGCCCTGGGTTCTTTCATTTTTATATGTGCAAATAGATTTTAAACCATGAATTTGGAAATCAGCTTTCTGTAGTGCTTTTCCTTTTGGTTTTGTAGCTACTTGGACAGTCCTGTGTTCACAGATAAGTTCTCAGAAATGTGCTTGTTCATATTTCTTAAAGAGGTTGTTCTCACCAAAACGTCCCTTCCCCTCACGTTAATGGGAGCGGCAGGAAGTACGCAGGCACGTGGTAGTGACAGTGAGGTATGGTCCCCTCTAAATCTGGGGCTGCTAAGTGGAACTAATTAAATCTGACTGTAACGGTTAATTTTCCCAGTGGCTGAGGGGGGTATGTGTATTTTATAGTATTTGTAAAGTAAGATGCATCTTTTTTGTTTTATGCTGATCAATTCTGTTTGCTGGAGTCAGAAGTTACCCTTGGGACCACTATTTAAGTCTTTTAAAGAATATTTATCATTCCATGTACTAATGATGGCTTATGGAAATGGAGACATTTTACAAATTATTTAAATGCACCTTTTTCTGTCATCAAAGGGACCCTGTGATTTGCAAGACATGACAAGTTTGTGCAGAATGTTAATGTTCCTCTAGTTCACATGCCACCAGTAACCCTGGAAATTAGTTTCTCACTTGTGTGCAATGAAATCCAGTAGCTGCAGCCTGTGTCTGCACAACTGATTTGCTCCTAAGACTTTTGTTTTCCTTTGACATAACAGTGAAGAAGGAAAATGCTGTTGAAATGTGGGAGGAAACACCTTCAGTATTTTTGTTTGTGGAGCAGGTTCGTGTTTCTGAGGAGCTGAGGTTTGGCTAAAAGATGAAGGCTTAAAATGAGATTAAGAAAAAAAAAAAGAAATGGAGAGAAAAAAAAAAAAAGAAAAATTCAGTGAGACTAGCCAGGCCCTACTGACTTGTGTTGCTTTGGCCTTGTGCCTTCGACTGAAGCTAGTATTGAACCCTTAATTAATGACTTTGCTATGGATTGTAAAACTTCCAGAGTTTGGCGTTTCACCTGTATGGCAGCCCTACTGAGGAAACAAAGAGATTTCTTAGAAAGTGGAATACGTATAAATGCTCACCAAAAGTCTTCTGTTGTTGAAGTCTTATACTAGGCTTAATGTAGTTGACTCTACAAATGGGACTGTGGGAGTCTGTTACCATTTTTTTTTGCCTTATGATTGGCTTGAGAGTAATAATCCATTTCATAATGACTTAAAGGAAGGAGAGAAGAATCAATCGTCACTTTCCCAAGCACACTTCTTGTCTTCTAGCTGAGCCTGTTGGTCCAACTGATTTCTTTTCTACCCAATTCTTCCTGGGAAACTGAATCTCTTTGCAAAGTGTGGCTTTACTGTCCTCGTCCTTTAAATCTGAAGTTAAGATTGCTCAGCTCTTTCTACCTTTGAGAACAAATGCTTGTTTCAGACTCCAATATCACATGTGAAATGGCACAAACCTAAATAATCTGATAAAAGCTCATCTGCTTCTTCCTGTTCTTTTGCAAAGGTCACTTTAATTGCTTATTTATTTTTACTTCCTTAACATAATATGTTGTGTCAGATTAGTCTCTGAGCTTCACAGCCCATCTCAGTTCCACTATGTGCTCCCCCAGCACAAAAGAAGCTTTGCACGTGTTTGAAAAGTTTTCTTTCGAGCACTCTGTGGTTCTTTGAACCAAAGCCTTAACTGCGGGGTCTGTAATCCATTTTGGTGTTTCAACGTACTGGTATGCTTCTGATGATTAAGTCGAATGTTGCGGAAAGGCCATCTCTTCAGCCAGTGATTCTGTCCTTTTGCACAAAGAGCTGCCTTGGTTTCTCTCCAAGAGCCTGAGTGCCTTGCCTCATTAAAATAAAACAAAAAACCCCCCGCCCCACCCAGCTATACTGTTCACTTATGCTTTCACTGAGAAACAGAAGTGGGTATGGGCACAGCCACAGAGTGCTGCACAGCTGTAGGACTTGGAAGTCTCACACTCTGGGCTTTAAGCCACAGCTCAGAAAAAAATACATACCCATTTGCTCAAAGAATATTCAGTAGATGGATGGGGCCACAGTTAGCATCTAATCTCTGAACTTTTTGAGAACTTAAGTCTCACTACAGGTCTTAGAAATTGGCAGTTTCGCAAGGTCCATGGTACTGGCTCACAGGGGCCCCTCCATGTGTCACGTGGCTTTCCATTAACAAGATTTTCAACAGTACATTCCAAGCTCAGATACAGCTGTATTTACTCCTCCAAATACTAGGCAAAGAATCTGCTTTGTTTCCTGTTCTATACCAGTGTGACATTGCAGCGATGAGGGATGCAGGCAGGATAGGTTTTTGCAACTAAGACATTTACACAGTTTTGTGAATTTCTCCTGCCCTTCAAGACTACTTTCCTTCAGCTGTGCACCCCTAGAAATGACCTTACAGGCAATTCAGCTCCTGATTTCCAGTGCCACACTTGGTATATTTAACAAGACCAGTAAAACTGACATGTCGGGGTAGCTCCATGATGCTGTCTGGCAAGCTTGTTGCTTCAACAGAACGGTTAAGTGTTTCCTGACTTTGGATTTGGGAAGAATGGCTTGGGGTTTTTTGTCTCTGAAGTAGTGCTAGAACTTACTGTCAAAGTCTGAACAAAGTCAAAAGTCAAACAAGCCGCTGGACAAAGGCGGTGACTTGCAGGTTACTTTCCAAAAGACTTACAGTGAATTTGGCTGCTTTAGTGCACTGCTGGGTTTGTTTACTTAGGGTGCCTGCTTGCTGGGAGCTAAGGGCGCTGTTAGAAAGGTAATATAAGCAAGATGTAATCCTCTCTTTCTGCAGACATCTACCGCTGTCTGCTTTTTTTAATGTGGTGCTAGTCCTGAATAATTGCAAATAAATAATAAAGCAAATCTAAATTCAGAAAAGTCGGGAGGGTCTGTGAGCATGGAGGGTGAATACCAGATTCTGGCATCTCAGTACGGCTGGAAGTGGCAGCATTGTGTAAGCCATAGTTTCAGCAACAACTGAAGCCTGACTTCAGTATGAGCAAAAGGGATGCTGACAGCTCTTAGCAGAGGTGTAGAGGTTTTCATCAGCACAAAGGGAGAAGATACGGGTCTTATTGAGGATGTAGTTCCACTAACAGTCTTAAAGTGTTTTTCTTTGGGGGCTGGAGTTTGACTAATTGGGTCTTTCATACGTTGTCCTTCATTTGTACATATCTGAAAGGTCTGATATATGGACATCATCTGTTCCTGCTCTTCCCGTGCTCCTCAGCGGGGTGGGGAGCAGAAGCTTTGGCCTTTTGTACTTAAGAACAGGGAAGAGGTAAGCGGGTTGTATGCAAAAAAAACAAAAAAACAAAAAAACCCCCAAAAAACCAAACCAAAACAAAAAAAAACTATATACCTTTTGTCAGCACCTCAATATTGTGAAATAGTATCAGTGACTGACATCGTAGCTCTGGAAACCGTGATGGCAGGGAGGACCCAGCAGTGCAAACACTTAACACAAAGCCTTGTGTTTGAGCAATGTAATAGAAGCTGGAGCAATGCTGTGACTTTGCCTGTGTAAGTAATGTAAGCCTTTGATGACTCGGGAGGCTCCTCCGCTAACTCATAAAATCATTGTAAATGGATCAACTGAGGCATCCAGTTGATTACCAGGATTTAATATTTTTGCAATTATGCTAGTATTTATTGGTGCATAGTAATTCCAGTAGGTAAGAATCCACCTGTTTATGTGCAAAGATGAGTTTACTCCACCTGGGAAGGTGAGAAGTATCCTTTTTTATCTTCTTTGGTTATACTACCAAGCCATGAAATTATATCACACACTTTAATAAACTTGTAATTTATTTTAAAAAGATCTGAAGATGTCTCAAGTGGAAGTGTTCTTTACTGTCACTAATACACAGCTCTTGAGCGACAGCAGTACACACCGGGATTTCTTTGTGTCAATCTTCAGCTCAACAACTGGAGATCTCTTGTGCAAGTTAAAACCAAAACCAAACAAAAAACCCAAACCCACAGCACTGGATGAGGCTGACAGTCTTTTTTTTTTTTTATATATATAACTGGTCACTAGCAGAGTCCCGTGTGAACCTGTGTAAGTGATGACCATACCTCTGCTTTTCCACGTTCATCTAATAGTTACTTTTTGTCTAAAAATAATTCAGCTTCAACCTTAAGGTGCCTCCTGCAACCATACTGTTCAGGACAGTGATGATTCTTGGGCCTTCCAAGCAAGCTTTTGTGATTTCCACCATTTAGAATGCCTCCTCATTCTGAGCAGGTGAGCAGGAGACCCGCACAATGTGGTTTTGGCTTCAGTCGGTGATTTGGCTTTTTGCTTTTCTTTTGATGCTTGATTAGGGGCAGGTGGGACACTTCAGAAAGGTGAATTTCCACTGTCAGGGCAGAGGAGAGAACACTTTTTCAAACAGCACAGGCACAGCTCAGCAGGCTGCTGTCCTTCTGTGTCCTGGTGGCAGCCTCGCTGGAGGCCGTGGCGATGGACGTATTCACAGCCACCCACCCGCTGAAGCTGCCGAGCGCTTTTCCCGTGCTCTTTCCATCCCTGCAGATTTCACCCAGCCATTGATGATGCTCGCTTCGAGCCTGCGCACCTCTGTGACGGATGGGGGGTCAGCTGGATTGTGTCCTCTAGAGAAAGCAGAGCAGTGTGAATAGTCGGTAGGCAGCAGCTCTTTGCCTCTCGTACAGGGAAAGCCAAGCCAGGGGACTGAAGGACAGAGATTATCTGTTTTGTGTTTCATATTTACGCCCTGGAAAACAAGTTGGGAGGCAGGCTTGAGAGCCCTGAGCTCTCCCTTGCAGTGGTGGCTGCTGCCCTCTCTGCTCCGAGCCTGAAGGCTGATGGCTAACGCGAGGGATGCTGCACTACTTCACATGACTGATTGCTACAAGATACCACACACTTGTGCCAATCCCTATGCAGGAACATGTTCTAATGAAAGTACGTGAGCTTAGTGCTGAGCTCTGCACAGCCTGGCTTCCCTGAAGGCTGGAAGAGCCCTGTACTGGGGAAGAGGATTGCTCTTCCACAGTTGTGCTGTAACAGCCTGGTATCCAGTCCTCTTTAAGTAAAGTATCTCCTGGTTTTTTGGACTGTGGCTAGCTAGGATGCAACACCCAGGGCAGTAGGATTTTGTCAGCCAAAGGGGAGTTCCGTACTTACCGGAGATCTAGGTGATGAGCGCCTCCTTTAATGGTCAGTGCAATTAGTGAAGGACTGACGCTGCTATTTATCTGGAAGGAAAAGGAGCAGAGGCAAACTCTTACCAAGTTACCGCGCAGAACTGGACATCAGTTCTGAAAACTGGAAGATGAGCTGGGCAGGACTCAGGAAAAGCACGGGAAGAGATCCTTGGTACAGCCGATACTGTGTGCATGGCTAACAGTCCTAATGAGCCAAATCATCTGTCTCAAATGAAGTGAAGGCTTCCCCAAGATGAAAACTGTCAGACTATTCCAGTACAGGTGGTTTGAAGTAACAGGTTCCTTTGGGCCCATGCACCCTAAGCAGCCTGTTCCTCTTGCAGCTGGGATTGCCAAGCCAGCCTAAAACAAGGAACTCCTGCATTACAATCAGGAGCTCAACTAACTCAAAATCCAGTTCTGGGTCATTTTTGTTTTTACATTTTAAACTAGAGCTCTGCTGCCGCTCTGAAGTTTTGTTGCACCTAAGCCAAAATATGCCCTGGTTCGAGTTGCTGCTTACAGCAACCGCTTGGTCTCACAAAGTGTGCTGAGACTGGAGATGGCAAGGAGCACTCGGCTGGCAGCACTGAGACCAAGTCTCGACACTGAAACACTATAGGTTGTGGTTGAGACCCTGGGTGTTGGGTGAGGAGGCTCCTGCTGTGTCTGCACTAGGAAAGCCACCTTTGCTGTATCAGTGTTCCTGGCTGATGGACACTATTCAGTGTGTCCATCATTAACGTCCTGAGGCTCCTGAAAGGTTCAGCATAAAACAGCTGCTTGCAGAAACTCAGATGGGCTAAAGATGAATCACCAGTGCTGCTCTGAAAGGGAGAGAGGGACGGTGTATCACCTGGAAAGGCTGCTCTCTCTGCTTGGTGTGCAGGCGTGCACGTGCTTACCCCACCGCCAGCCCACGGGTCCAAGTCTCCATTTGAAAAAATGATGTTGCTTGCACTTTTCAGGTCTGAAATTCAGAGAGATGACATTTGAGAGGCCTCCTTCCTGCCCATTTACCCAAACGTGTTTGGCTACTGCAGCAAACATGGCCAAGAGCAGAAAACACAGGAGAATAAAACACATTCTTGGCAGTTTTTAGGTTTTCCACTTCTGTCTCGAGGAGGTACAGAAAGGTCTGTTTGGCTCAAGTCAACACAAGGCTGTGACTTTCTGCCAGGACTTGTTAGTGTGTGAGCTCCCCACAGAGCTCAGCTGGGCAGAGGGGGGACAGGCAGACAACCACAGCATGATGCAAAGGGACGAGCAGCCAGCACAACTCACCTCCTCCCCAAAAGTTTGTCTGCAGCCAGTGTGGTCGTGGCCTCACGCGCCATTTGCTCCAACAGTACTGCTCTCGCATAGCCTCTGTGAAGGGCATCTCGGGGAACATGTCGGTCACGTTGTTGCTGTTGAAAGTTAAGTTGATCTCGGTGCAAACCTAAGAGAGGTACAAGAGCTGTCATGGGGTGGGGGGGTAATCAGGGCAGCAGCTGAAACCTGTTGGTGTCTCCAACACCCTACCTGGTAGTCCCAGGCCTCAGCATCTGAGCCGATGCCGCAGCCGGTGGGGTCAGCGCAGGACTGGTACAGCTGGTATATGTCGTAACACTGTGCTGAGCCGGAGGAGTTGTAAAACACCCCTGCCAGGTGGGAACAGAGCACAAAGCCAACCTGTCAGTACCTCTCTGCTGTATCACCCGCTGCCTCCCGCACGAGCCTCACAGCCAAGGCCAAGCAGAGGGGCAGCTATCCCAGCTGGGCAAGTGTGTGAGGCTGGGGCAGAGCTAGCACGGACTGCACCAGTGTTAGGTTACGATCCCAACTTTATGCCAAAGCTTTCACATGGTCTCAAGCCTGGCTGCATGACACCCTTTGCTTCTGCTGTATCCGCGAGAAGAGGCTTCCAGGTGCTCCTCTGCTGTCTCTGCTCATGCCAAAAGCCAAGCAACTGGCTCGCTAGTCCTTGGGAGAGCCCTAGCCTCCAATCCCTGACAATGCACCCAGGAGCAGGCTGTGTACAGGACATTAGTTGAATGCTTCAAACTGAACAGGACACAACTGCTGAGACCTTCCCACCCCTTCCCTGAAAGTAGCTGTCGTCTGAATGCATCAAATTTAGTCAGAGGGCCAAGGGTGGCATGTCGCAGACAGGATTTCGTTTGACTGTTGTTCAAGAAGGGAAAGACGGCGTGTGCAGGCTTGCCCAGATGAAAGAGCACCTGACCAGGCGGCGCAGCGAAGCATAGCTGGGGAGCTGCTGAAGAATGAGCTGCTTTTTGTGCGGATGGGTAGTTACCAGATAGCAAGGAGGAGGAATGTGGCTATGCCGGTGGCCGTCCACTGCTGCCAGTGTCACAGCCCACAAGCAAAACCCACAAACACTGCGGGTTTTGTGCGATAACCAGCACCAACAGCTCCACTTGCAAACAGCCCCACACGGCTCTGCAAGGCACACGGCACTCTGCGCCGGCAAAGCACCGGCCAGAGGCCACTGAGGAGGGAGGCTGCTGCAGCTACTGCCTTTTGGATGGCTCTGTGGCGTGGGCAGCACAGCCTCAGCTCCCTCGAAGCATGAAAGCACTGGTTCGGCTGCATTAGACTGCCCAGGAGATACACTGAGTGTGTGCAGTGAAGAGTCCTGGGGCTGCTCCAGGGCTACGCACCTTTCAGAGCGATGCTGCTCAGCTCGCAGGCCAGCACGGCAAGGCTCGTGTCAGACACCTACCTGGCGAAACTCCTGGAAGGGCTCAGCAACCTTCGCTCACAGAGCGCACTGTGCGACGTGACACTGGAGGCAGAAGGGGTTTGCTTTCCAGCCCACAAGATCATTTTAGCATCAGCAAGTAGTTACTGCAAGATCCTGTTTGTTGGAAACTTGACAAGAGCAGAGAGCCCGGATGGTAATGTCCGGCTGAAAGCCGTCAGTGCTGCCGGGCTGAGGAATGTCCTCAACTTCATTTACTCCAACAAACTAGACCTCTCATTACAGAATATCGAGGAGACCTTCAAAGCTGCAGAAACCCTCCTGATTCGGGAGGTGATCAAGCTATGCTTTCGCTTTCTGGAGGGTTGCTTGAACTGTGAGAACTGCATGGATGTTCTTAACATTGCTAAAAAACTCGGCCCAGCAGAGTTGAGACAGAAAGCCATGTGCTACGTAGGGCAGCATTGCAAACAGATCCTGGCTGATCCTCAGTGCTTGAAAGACCTGGACCGAGGAACCCTTTGTGAAATTTTAGACAGGACCGACACCGGGGGATGCAGCGAGCTGGAGCTGTTCAGAGCCGCTGTGAGCTGGCTGCAGCATGACCGCACGCGGCTGAAAGATGCAGCAGATATTTTAAGGCGCATAAGATTCCCTCTCATTCCTTTAAGGGATCTGCAGAGATATGTCCAGGAAATGCCTCTTATGAGGCTGGATTCAGGCTGCCACAGGTACCTGCAGGAGGCTCTGAATTACCACTCCCAGCTGCATGCTCAGCCAGTCCTGCAGACCCAGAGCACGACCCTCCGCTCCGGTTCCACCGTGCTGCTTGTCACTGGCGGCAGAACCGCCGACAACTGCGTGTGCAGAGAGATGTGGGCTGCAGACCAGAGCTGCAGCACCTGGCACAAGGTCGGGGACCTCTGTGCACCAGTGTACAACCACTGTGTCGCCATCATCAATGACTTCCTCTTTGTCATCGGGGGACAGTGCAAATTTGATCCCACGGGAAAGCAGCCATCAAATGAGGTAAGGAAAATAGCCTTGGAAAAATGGCTGGGTGGGGAAGGGAGGGAGGGAGGGAGTCAGTCATTCCTCTTGCCCACCACAGATCTCTCACCTCTACATATTTCTTAACGCTCTGTGCAGTACTGAAAGCCCTTGGGAATATAGCTCCCTAACTCTCTGGGAAGCAGTCAGGTCCTGCCCTGGTCTCACCTTGCTCTTACTGTAAATTGTCATCCTAATCTGTACACAACTTCCACCATACAGGTCCAGCCAGGTCCATGTCGGTCAATCAAGCAACCCCATGAATACCACCCCTGTCCCCACTGTTGCTGCCATGGGACTCGCGCTCGGGAGGCACGGTTAAAGGCTACCAAATCACTTGAGAACTGCTCCTTCCTTGGTTTTGCCCTTGAAAGGCAAATCTGCTTTAGCTCCCAGGACCTTCCTCTTCTGCCTGGAGACTAAAAAGACTTGTGCAGCATTTCATGTTTTCCTAGATAGCTTCAGTGAGCTTGCTAGAAAAACCAGCATGTTTTTTTTCCCCATGCTCCCAGGGGGCTTATTTCAGCATTGTACTTAGTTCAGCAGTGCCACTGCAAACAGCAACTCTTCCACTGCCTTGAAGGCAGGAGGCAGCTCTGCAACAGCGGAGCAGAGGATGCTGAAGCAGCAGGGCTGCAGCACTGGCTGCTGGGGTACAGCCCAAGCCCAGCACTCACTGCATCTGGTTCTGCAGATACTGCCCTTGCTCAGTGACCTGGGCTTTCTAACCAGGACTGACAAAAGCAGCTTGGGGAGGTGTTTACTGCTGACCAAGACATGACTGGAAGCCCTGCCGTAACAGAGGTGCTGTGCCCCTGGGGTGATGCCACCAGGGACGAGAGGAAGGGAAGCCACTGCTGCCTTCTCCTGGGCAAGAGCAGCAGTCAAAGCTCAGCTGCTCCCTTTACTACTGTGCTGGTTTTGGCTGGGATAGAGTTAATTTTCTTCATAGTAGCTAGTATGGGGCTGTGTTTTGGATTTGTGCTAAAAACAGTGTTGATAAGGCGGAGATGTTTTAGTTGTTGCTAAGTAGTGCTTACACTAGTCAGGGACTTTTTCAGCTTCCCATGCTCTGCCAGCTGGGAGGGGACGCAGCCATGACGGCTGACCCCAACTGACCCAAGGGATATCCCACACCATATGGCATCATGCTCAGTATATAAAGCTGGGGGAAGAAGGAAGGAAGGGGGGGACATTCGGGGTGATGGCATTTGTCTTCCCAAGTCACCGTTATGTGTGAGGGAGCCCTGCTTTCCTGGAGATGGCTGAACACCTGCCTGCTGACGGGAAGGAGTGAATGAATTCCTTGTTTTGCTTTGCTTGCACGCACAGCTTTTGCTTTACCTATTCAACTGTCTTTATCTCAACCCACGAGTTTTCTCACTTTTACTCTCCTGATTCTCTCCCCTATCCCATTGTGTGGGGAGTGAGCGAGCGGCTGCGTGGTGTTTAGCTGCAGAGGTGCAAAATGTGCTTGTGTAAATCTCACTGAAACAGTTTTCAGCTGACACATGCTAGCTGGTGTTTGAAACAAAGGTATTTCTTTAAGCCAATGTATTTCACCTCCTGCTTGCTGCAAGCTGAGAGCACAACCTGTTCCCAGACCCCCACAGAAAGGCCACAACTGAGTCTCCAGCTCCACTGGGGAGGTACCGCTGTATCAGCTGGCTGGCACTGGAAGTTGAGCCTGTCTAGGTCTGAATGTAAAACCTTCCTTAGCCCAGGGAAAACATTTACCAGTTCTTGAAGCCACAGGAAACACAAGCCAGCCACCCACCTTCTGCTAACCATCACCCATCTGCTGTGATCCTAGGTTTTCCGATTTGATCCCCGCAACACTTCCTGGCTCCAGGTTGCCAGCATGCTGAAGAGGCGGACACGCTTCCATGCGGATGTACTGTCTGATCGCATCTTCGCCGTGGGTGGCGGGACACTGCTGGGGACCCTCACCCGCACTGTGGAATTGTACCAGCCTGCTGACAACAAATGGGAGTTTGCAGCTCCCTTCCCCACGCCTATTGCTGATCATGCAGGCACAACCCACAAGGGAATCCTCTATATTTCAGGTGATAGAGCTAGTAGAAAGCAGCATATTTTCATACAGTTTCGTTGATTTTTGCTGGCATCTTAATGTCATGGTCTAAGCCTGCACCCACACCAGTATCACCCACATCTCCAGTGTCCCTTTCCTGCTGTGTTAGCACAGCCTCACTGCCCTCGTGAAGGGCAAGAATTATTTTCTTTCCAAGACATTAAAGGTGACATCATCTGCTTGCAATCCACACTCCCGCTCGCCTTTGACCTTGCAATCCTGGCTAAATCCCAAAGCTTTGCTGTCTGAAAAGGTAAACCAGGAGCAGGCTGCCATAGTGTTGGGGATGGGATTAAACCCTGGTATTAATCTGAATGGAAGATGTGGAACTAACTCTACTGTGCTGCTTTGTTAATCTGTACAAAAAGAAGTATAATGCAGGCTCTTACCCTTCTACCCACTGAGCCTGTACAGCTCTTGCCCTACAAGGGATCCTCAGTCTTTACAGGCATCTTTGGTAGGTAGTGCACGATGTTTAACAATAAAGCAGCAGGAAATTGTTGTAGGATCTTTAGCTTTTGTAGCTACTAATTTGGACTTGAAAGATGATCTTTGGTTTGTCCTGGGAAAAGCACTGTGTTGTTTGTGCTATTGCCTCTGCAGTTAAAAGTCCTGGGCCAGTCTGCCATCGCTGTAGGCTCCCTGCTTCGTAAACCAGTTATGGCCAGCTGGGATCACTGTACTGATCCAGTCCACATTAACTTCAGTTGCACGGTTGCAATGAAGGGCACTTCTCTGTGATGGACTGTATACCCGAGGCCCTAAGGGCAGGGAAGGCAGCACATGGGTTGTCCTACGCAGCCGTGTATCCCACTGATGGCAGGGCTCCTGCGCTGGCAGCGCAGATGGCTGGAAAGGAAGGATAATGGTTCAGCAGGGGAATGGCTGAGGCTCAGGTTCATGTCCCTGCTTTGACTCAGCTGGCCCACAGTGCCACAGGCAGCTCATTTAACCTCTCTTGGTCTTGATGCCTACCAGAAAGCAAGAACAAAATTGCCTCACAGAGCTTCAAACACACGATAGTG
Organism: Fregata magnificens; assembly: GCA_013389945.1. Taxonomy (NCBI): domain Eukaryota; kingdom Metazoa; phylum Chordata; class Aves; order Suliformes; family Fregatidae; genus Fregata; species Fregata magnificens. Next base: position 301,972 of record WAAD01005327.1, read on the forward strand.
ATCTAGGCTGGATAACACTATACCCCTTGGGTATAAGCTCTTACCTACCTATAGCATTCATTTCCTTCTAAACTAGTGGGGTAACTGCAAATTTGATTTGGCCAGCCTACAGCCAAGCAAACTGAAAAATTAAGAGCGTTACTTCGGTACAAGATTTAAACACAAGCTCCATGCAGACAAAGTGTCCACGCACAGAAAGCATCAAAGCCCAGGTGAGCTGGGGCTTATGGCCAACCTGAAATACCATCTTCCTTCTTTGCAAAGACTCTCTGCAGGCTGGAATGCAACAGGCAGGCAGCTGGAGGCATTTACCCTTCCCAGAGTGGCACCTTCCTTCTGCTAGGAGGTTTTTATAATGCACCCCTGAAATACACAAGTGAGTGCCTAGTAAAGAGAAAAAGTTGACAACAGCACTGGCAGATTGGCTCTGACCTTGTGTCAAAGACCCAAAGTTCAAAGAGCTTTGAACGCTTTTCTTTCAAACCACCATTCTGTGACTGCGCGTGCTGGAAGCAGATTCTCTAATTAAAGCTGTTCCTGGTTACACTTGAAATACCCCAAGAGCTCTATTAAAAAATCTTTTGTGGAAAACTCTTTACAGAAAGAGCTGGCACTGACTGGTTATTCTTTTTTTCTCTTTAAAATACCTAAGAAGCTCAGGTTTTAAATTTCATACCACATCAGCTCTGCAGAATGGTGTGAAATTTTAAACCTGAGCTTCTTAGGTATTTTAAGGAAAGAAAATCAGCTCTGCTGATGTTTGCAGAAGGTTTGCTGGATGTCAGAGAGGATGATAGATAGATTTTCAAGACTTCTGCTTTCCTTCTAGGGGGCTTCTCTGGCGGTAAAACCTTACGAGACACTTACAGCTACCTCCCTCGCCTCCGACGCTGGATTGGCAATAGTGCCATGGCTTTTACCCGCTGTGATCACGGGATGGCGACAGTCAGGGACAGGATCTTTTGCATCGGAGGAAGGACACTAAAAGGAGTAAGTTCATTTGCTCTTATAATCCCAAATCTCATCCAAAATGGCGTCACTGCATTGCTAGGCCCTGACTGTTTTACTCCAACAGGTTGACCAGTAACTTCATTATTTTTGGTCTCTTAGCGGACTGGCACAGTTGCAAGTCAGGCCAATAAGCTTATGAAAACGTGCCTGCCATTACAATCGTGTGCATTAGAAGCCGCCCTGTTGTCACACTCTATTTGCTAGAGTACAAAAGCTGTTTAAAGCATTTTTTCAAATAGAGAAAACACACGGTGGAGGCGCAGCCTGCTAACACAGGAAAACCTAAGTGTAAAACTGGTCACGTACCTGCCCCAAACACACTGACCACCTGATTTTCCTTGTTCGAGCTGAGAGGGGGTGAAACACTGGCAGACGGGAAGAGGAATGGACTGCGGTGAGGACACTAGCCTAGATTTTAGGAAAGATGGTCTCAAGTCCTGGAATGCAAGTCCTCTTCAAACCTGGATTTCCCATCTCTGAAAGAGGAGGGAAAGTACTGCCCAGCCTTCTGGGGAGAGACCTGACAGGGACTGAAAGTCTCACTCTAGGAGAATCCCATTCCCTGAAGCCAAGAGAACTGAGTTTTCGAAGATCTTTCAGCAATTCCCACTTGAAAGTGTAAAGACTCAGGGCCTGGCCCCATTTTGCCATGACAGGTACAGTTTCTTTTGAAGGAATGCGGGCATCTTAGAGTACTTAATTGCTCACCAAGGAAGGGATAGAAATCTATAAAGAGAAACTGCACAAGGCTGACAGCAAACTCCTCCAGATGACACACACTCAGTTATTGTCCACAATTCAATGCAATATAGCCCTCTTTAGATGATTTCCTTTGTAACGTGTTAAATGCCCGGAGAGCAGGCAGGACTTGGGCTACGCCAGTTCCAGCAGGTCCCTGTGGCACCTTCCTCAGCTCACTCCTCTGATTTTCCAAGAAGAACAAAGCTCCTTTAAAGCTGTGCCATTCTGGTATTTTATTCAGTTTCTTTTGAGGCTCTGATTGCTAAACATAGATCGAAAATCTGGCACCTTGAGCCCCATGGTATTTGAATAGATGTTGAGAGACTCATTTCCTTTATCATGAACGAGACGAGCCTGACGGGACAGTAATGCCCTCACGAGGCGTGATACGATGGGTGTTGGTCTGGTTCTTTGCAGGCAGAGGAATGGATTCACGTCAATGAGACGGAGTATTATTGTCCTGTAAGCAATCAGTGGACAACACTAACACTATCCCCGTTCAACTGCTGCCAGTTCAGCATCACAGCCCACGAGTCTACGCTCTACCTCGCAGGAGGTGGGTCGCTGCAGCATATGCAGAAAGAAGACAGTGTTTTCCTGTATGACACAGAGGGGCGAGTGTGGAAGAAAGCCAGTCCCCTGCCTAAAGCTCTGGTGGATCATGCCTCTTGCATGATTAAATTGTCCCAGGTGAATGCAGCTGGTGAGATGGGGAGAGGCACAAAGTGCTCCCCGGCAGGCAGGAGGAAGAAATCTACCCTCAGCTTGTTCATCACAACGAAACAAGAGTCCTGCTCTGCCTCGGAAAAGAAGTAGGATGTGAATATGTCAAGCAGATCTGACAGGGTTTGCCAAGACATTAGTATTTTAACAACTCTTCTAGTTGCCAGCCAAACACCTTCACCAGTGATTTGGAATTGGTATGTTTCTGACTTGGTGCTATCATGATGACATGCATAATTTGCAAAAAAAAGAATTAGTTCCCAATCCTACTAAGCTGCATTAAACCCTTAAGAATTCCTTAAATCAATTTTTTGTCATTCAGAACCTGTTTTTCTCAATAATGACAAATTGTGGAACTTATTTTTAATGAGCAACTTGAGAGATTTTATGAGGAAGTCTTCAAAAGAGCTTTGAATTCTGTCTCTAATAATTTCCTTACAAATACTGCTGGCTGACAAATTAAGTACTCGCAGAGATAAATATACACTATGTATTTAAGACTGTCTTGCCACTGGATTGAGACCGTAGGGCACTGTGATGGCAACCTTGTCCTCAACAAGGAGACCAGAAAACTTCCTTCAGTGAACGTGCACTGAACCTGTGACTGCTTGAGCCAGAGTATGGATAAACTTTTAGAAAAGAACCAAGTACCTTAGAAGTCCACATCTCATGGACAGTCAACAGGCTAAGGGGCTGCAATGGCTGAAAAACGTGACGAGGATAAAGTTTGGAAAGGCGAGAGAATGAACCCATGGGCCACCATGGGACATCCCAACGGACAAAGCCAATATGGGGCAAAGCGTCCCAGTGGAAGATCAGAGTCATACCAGCTCCCACGATACACAACCCGCACAACAACGCAACAGCTCTACTTACAGGTGCTTCTAGAAAACAGGGCGTTAAATAAAAGACCAAACTGATACTATTAACTCACCAATAAGAGCAGCCAGGCCTTGAATTGGGTCTGTGTGGGCAAGGATTTGTTCACAGCCAACCTGGATGAGACACATTACAGGCAAATTGCAGACAGGCTAGTTAACAATCTCTGCTCTGCGGAAGGGCTAAGCTGGAAGATTCATTAAAATTATCACGTACACATTTTATGGTTCAGCAGCTTTCCAAGGGCCTAATGCAACAGGTTTTTGGGGTTTTTTTCCTCCCTTCTAGCAACAAAATACGTAGAAACAAGGAGACAGGGGTAGGACACACAGTTCCTTTACCAAGTTAAGCAGCTGTGCAGAGGCCACATGGATACAGAACAGTTCCTTCCTCCTACAATCAGAATATCTTAATGCCCTTCTCAAGGGCAGGTAGAATAATTATTTCCATTTACAGGTTGTTAAACAGACCCTAGAAGGGAACTGGATGCCCAGTGGAGCCAGAGACAGCATCTCTTGAGTACAGCATAGCCTGTCTGACCTCTTGCACAGTATGCATTTTGCTCCAGGTAGGACTCAACCCATAAATGCCACAAAGCCAGGGGCAAATAAAGTCCCGTCAGCATGGTGTGCTGGAGCGCAGCAGAGAACAGCAGCACGAGGCTGACAGCACACCAGATGAAACCAAGAATTGCAACAGCAACCGGTGATCTGGGATCAAAGCTGGGACCTTTCAAAAGCAGCTGGTGTCTGAGAAGTCTTTGTAACCCCCTGAGAACCAGGCCCCTTTTCCCACACTTTGCCATCTCCGACTCTCTTGAAAGAGAGTCCCCACAGCAGCAGACTTTTCTCTGCATTATACTCTGAGGTATGTCATCTTCCTGGGCAATACTTAGAAGGGAGCCTGATTTTTAGATCTCCATCCCTACCCACCAAGAAAAATACATCTATGAAAGTGTGTTCAAGTGGGCTACAACAAAACTACATTTTTTTCAAAAGCTACAGGTTTTTAGTGTTTAAAAGCTGGTCAACAAGCTTGCAGAGGCCCTTGTGTCTAAGGTAAAGGCAGAGCAGGGTAGGAGTGGCTCCAGCAAACCCGTCACCATCACCAATGGTGTGTGCCTGACAGCGTCCCAGGCTGCGCAGCCCCCTGCACTCTGGTCACCGAGGTGGACATCAGAAACCGCGACTCTCACCCATATCCTGGTACTCACCTTCACTGGATTGGCAGGGAGGCGACCCATGAAATCGGTTTTGTAAGGGTAGTCCATCATGGCCATCATGGTGAAGGCATTTCTAGCAAACCCAAAAAGCTGGTAAACATCCTCCTTGTTAGAGATCTTATTGCATGTGGCCATTTTGCTGCTGATTTCATCGTAGGCTGCAGAAGGAAGGAAAACAAAAGGCACAAACTTCAACAGAGGAAAATAATGCCAGACTTCAGCATCTTGTTTCATTCAGGAGTAAGGAGATGCCGTAACACACAGATGAGGTTTCTAGTGGGAAGGACACATTATATCTAAATTTACACACACGTGGATGTTCAGGCACAGCCTTCCTGTGCAGCTTCACGACCACATGTGGCCCACGGCCCGTACTCTGCCCCTCACACGGCCACCGACGCCTCTCTGGGGAGACAGAAGCAGTCCTGGCTGACACAGTGAGACGAGCAGCTTGGTATGAGCCTGTCCTCGCCGGTGCCCTGCCTGGCTGCCTCCTCCTCACCCCCGCAGGCTCCCTCCCGGGGTCTGCTGTGCCCTGCAGGGCAGTGTCCCCAGGCAAGCTCTCATGCAGGAGAGCAAGGTACAGCATACAGGTCCCAGTGGGATTCAACAGCTGGAAGAACTGGCAGGAAAAAACAAACAAACAAACAAAAAAAAGAGCTCCTTGGGAGCTGGGTGCATTTGCAGTAAGAATTGCCAAGTGAGAATAGTCCTCACAAAGTCACAAAGACAATCCTGAGATGTGCCTTCAAACTTCAGTGTGATGCAGAGAGGTCAGGTGGAGTCAGGAAATTTGTCTTTGTAAGAGATTCCTTCAAGATGCACTCATACCTTTGCATTTCTGCTGGGGAAAGCTGCTCCCTTCATTTTCATCCTCCACATTTTGGAGTCATAGTTCCTGTCTGTCCCCGTCGTACTCTACAAGCTGCCCACCGGAGCCTGGCTGTCTTTACTTGGAAACCCAAGGCCTGGGACCTGCTTCTGGATGCTCACTTGAGAGCTTAAGCCTTAAATATGACCACCTTATCCACCCCGCTGCAGAAAGTGTGGCCCCAGGCAGACCTCGAGGACCTTGGCTATATAACGGTAACATTTTTCCTGCTGTGACCCAAAGCTAAATGGGGTTTTGGACCCATGGCTCCCCTGGGCAATTCCAGGACCAGCTCCTGCAGCAAGGCAGTGACAGCAGCCGTTGGAGGTGCAGAGCCCTTGACATGCAGCATCACAGACCAAGCCAAGCCTTGAGACAGGCCAAGAACCCACCACAGCTGTCCCAATACCACACAGGGCTCCCAGGAGACACTGCATTGACCCATGATATCTGCTCTGCCCTGTTTGGGAGACATTGCAGAGATCTTCACCAGTCTCTGTCCTTGGCTTCACCTAACTGTCCAAGGCTGGAGATGAAAGAGATGGTGACAGCTGCTTCAAGACTTAGGTTGCCTTCCAACTATTTCTCAGATATGTCCACTGAGCTGAGCCACACGGATGTCATACCCACCTGAACAGTTCTCAACAGTGTGGGTGTTGAGGACAAGTATCTGGTGAAACATGAGGCTTTACCAGCATAAAATGCAGGTGTTTTGCACCTGCAGGTGGTTTTGCACTTTGGTGCAGAAAAGACAGTTTCATTAACACCGTGCAAGCCCCCACATAGATGCTTTCATTTTGGTGTCAGTTACTAATTTTAATGCTAACTGAAACTGTTCATTAAATCAAAAATCCATTGTGCAAGCAGAAAGAGGCAGCCAGGTGGGCATTTGCATTGATTGAGCTGAACCAGTTGAAGACCTAGCTGAAAAATCAACTTTTTTCTACATGGCTGAGACTGCCTGCTGGCTGCCCTTGGGAAGCCGTCTGCAGGGCTCTCTCTGCTTACCTCCACTCAGGCACAGATCCTTAATCTGCTGGAAGGCTTTCCGGACAGCTGCGACGCAGCCTGGGCTGGACTTCTGAAAATCCTGAAGGGACAGAAAAGACACAGGATTACGGTTGCACAGAGGAGATACGTGTGGAGGCTGCACTGGGAAGAACTGCCAGAAGTACCAGGAGATGACACGGGTTACTGGCCCACTGGTCAGAACCTCATCTGCGTCTCCAGGAGCAGTGACACCAGTGCTTCTGCCTTGTCCTCCAGACAATCAGCACATCACAGCACAAGCCAACAGCCTGCACAGCTCAGACGAAGCACCAGCTGTTTCACCAGGTCTCGCTGGGACAAGCTGTTAAACACTTTGCACTTAGTGGAGCCATTAGACTGAACACAAAGCAGCGAGAAGAGACACATGCCTTGGCCAGGACATGGGAAGAGGGTGCCAGGCTGCTAGGCCCAAAAGTCTTTTTGTTGTTTTTTTTTTTTTAAACACACAATAGAGTCCTTCCAACGGCACTTTGTCTATGAGAAGGAGCCACAGAGAAGTCGGTTATGCATGGGAGGCAGAGCACTGGTTTGGGAACCAAGAGCTGCTTTTCTTCTTAAGCCTGCCAGTGATCTGCCAGACGACCAAGAAGGCCACATCCTTTTTCTTGGGAAAAACATTACTGATCCTGAAAAAGCACTTTAAGGTATGTTTGAAGAGCTGTGGCTGGTTATGCTGGTGGAACAAGTTGTTTCTGTCACTGAAGGCTCTAGCAACCCAAACTGTTTCCCTTCTGTCAGCTTGTAAGGCAGTTGAGATCTGCTGGCAACCAGTGCTTTGTAATAATAAGAATTATTAGGGTTCTTTTAAGGTGCCTTTACCCTGCTAGAGCAATGGTTAAGTAACCACAAATCACTAGCTAAGCATTTTTCTTACAAAGACCCAGCCTCAACTAAAAATAGATTTGGGAGCTTTATTTTATTCCTAACTCTGCCTTTGTCTTATAGGCTTAGAGAAATCACTAAGGAGTTTTCCACAGTTTACCTGGGCATCCCTTTAGGGGTTCCAAATCTCCTTCTGGATGTCCTTATTGACCTTCATCTACTAATGGCTCTAATTGGAATGTGGGGATGGATTGGCCTGGGACAGAGGAGCAGGTCTGCTCTGGCTGCCGTGACAGCTGAGCTCCCTGCTAGGCCATGCTGGACTGCTGCAGCACACTGCCCGGCACGCTAAGGAACCACCACCCATTCCAGTTCTCCCCCCCAGACCCGTACCGACCCAGGAACAGTTCAGCTGAGCTGTCACAGAAGCAGAGGCAGGAGGCATTACAGCCATTCCAAGGAAAGCTGGTCCCCCTCCAGGCTGCCAGCTTTACTCTTTCGAATCACACCTAATTCAGATGTCTAAACTGATCTGAAGTTGATGGCCTGAACAGTCCCTGCAGCAGTAACCTTACAGGAAGCATGCATGTGGCTGTACGTGTAGTATTCAGACAGGGGCTTTCTGCCTGGCTGCAGGCAGGGCAGTTGGCATATATAACCTAGTCTTATGCAAATGCCTTATGCAAAATCAACTTTCTGCCCCTTGCTCACTTCCCCTGTGAGCTGGAGGCTTATGAAGTGAGCTGGAAAAGCTCAATAAAAGTCACAGGGAAAGCTGCTTTGAGACAATGCACTCTGACTCACGGGAAGAGAGAGCTCCCACAATGATTCATGAAAAGTTTGTGCCTTCATTAGCATTAACAGCTCTCAGGGGTGTTCTCTCACCAAGAAGAGCAATTGAATTCAGATTTCAGATGCACAGATTGCTTTTATGCAAACACACTGAAGGTGGAAGGAATTACTTTGAAAACAACACAAAGTGCTTGCTTAGGATCTCAGCCCAGAGGTCGGCTTACTGCTGCAGAGAGAATATATTTTAAAATTAATTGGGAAGTTTTTTCACATGAAAAGGTCAAAGCCCTAATTTCAAGGGTGTGTAATGACTCAGAGCATAGTCACAGCTGAAGCAAGACAGAGTTATCAGTTGAACAGGGTTTCTGAGAAGGCATTGGCTTCAACTGGGGAAGAATTCCCACTGCAGGGGCTGTTAGATGACTAAGTGGTATTACATTTTTTGTTTTAAAATGCATAATTTTAAGACAAGATGTCTTTTATTCTCTTATACACTTAGAGTTTCAAATACTATTGTGTTTATTTTCATATGACAGTCTCTTCTTTACACTTACTGGTAATGCTATCTGTCCTGTAAGTCTCTACATTGAAATAAGGTTTTCATATATGTAAATAAGAGCAACAAGACCATGTTTCATACACAGGTAGTTCATGCAAAGCCATCTGTGTCACCCAGATCTAGAAATTCATGTCAAGAAAGAGGCAAACCAGACACCATCACAACATTTCAGTACTACCAGGTAGTACATTTCTTTCCTTATAAACTAAATGTAAGTCAGTTCTAAGAAATACCACCTTCCTATGGGTCCTATGTCCTCAAAATGTGAAAGCCACATTTAAATTTTGGTTTTAAGTGAACCCAGCACGCCTTGCATATTTTTAGTCAGTGAAATTTCCAATGATTTCCAAGCTCTTCATTGAAATGCAACCATCTTGGGACTAAGGAGCTGCTGTGAATCATTGACATCAATGCACAATAGAGCATTTTGGGAGAGGATTTGAAGAATAAATTATCCAAAGGGGGTTCAGCCAGGCACAAAGGAAAACTTTCAGGCTGTAAGATGCTCAAGTCACTAGAAGTGGGAAAGTGAATCATTAGTGGTACTAAAGGTGCTGGAACCGAGTTGTGCTGCTCATCAGGGCAGCACCTTTGGGCCCTGAGGTGCCACAGCTAAGGCAGTGCTCAGCCATCACATCTGCAGCTGCTGTTTTTCCTTGCGGGTTCCCATTTAATTGCATTCCCTGCCCGGCACTGATACTGTGAAGACAGATGTCTGTTTAAACACGTGGAAAAGGAAAAAAATCCAGCCTTCTTAAAGGAAAAAAATAATGCTCCTGAAAGGAGATGCTACTTACTGCTGTTACATCTCTGAAGAACTGGGTGGGGTCTCCAAGCCCAGCCACAGACAACAGAGGAGCACTGGCAGCTAATGCTCCGGCCACAATGTTTGGGTATTTCATCCTCATGTAAGTGCTCAGCATTCCCCCATAGCTGCCACAGGAGAGACAAAAGAGTTATTTCCTTTAACAGACAGCTTATAACATAGTAACTAAAAAGTTCAGGCCAGCAGTCACAGGCTCACCTAACCCAAGGCAACAAGCAGCTTATGGATATCTAGTAGATGCCATCCTCATGTAAAAAGATCCAGTTACGGTCAATGAGCAGTAGATGATGTGTTCTTACTGGCCTTTCCCCAAATGCTCACACCAACTCCAGCAGGAACACAGCAGCCCAGTTTGCTTCTGCAGCCAAATGTAAATCCTGCCTCAATATTTAACTCTGCACCATCCTGAGTGTGTCCTGACAGCTTCAGTGCGGAATCAAGTGGGGCTCAAGTGAAGCTGTCACTGTTCAGTGGGGGAAGGAGACACATTTTTGCATACAGGATTATAAAGACTAGCTAGGCTCTTAGCAAAGGGCGTCCCTGAACACCACAGAATATGCAGCCCTCCCTAGTGCTGGGAAGTGGGGACTATTCTCCCTGGGCATCCCAAATAACAGCTACATAGATGATCAGCACAGATATAGGCAAGGGGAAACATTAACAAACACCATGAGGAAACTCAAAGCCACCTTGGTAGCTTCAGTGCCAGGGCCACAATCTGCAGATATATCAAGGGTTGCTAGATAAACCCAAGGTGACAAAAGTTATTCATATGCCAATGTTTGTGGAGTTACTCTGAGGCTACTCCTGGAGGTGGCAAATGACATCCTCAAAACACAGGTAAAACCTGGTCTAACTCCAAGCTTAGAGGTATTCAAGTCTCCCTCCACACCACCTCAAGTGGTTGGAGTAAATACCATTTCCACATCACCTACATGTAAAGCAATATGCATTTCTCTAACCCTGGTCTTGGAAACAGGCATTAGCTGAAACCTGCCACAAGTAATTTCAGGTTAAAGTTTAGCAAAGTTATAAGCAACAGAAGAAGGCTTTTTTTTCTCCCATGGGAAATGCTGTGCTGCTCCAACACTGCTGTATTTCAGTACTCTTCACATGGTTTAGTGCTATTCAGGGCTGCTGCAGACTGAACTCTGATTTACACACACGGAGCTGTAGTCTAACATGCAGCCCAGCTAGCAGGTCTTGCTGAATCCCCCTCCCACCCCACGACAGCTCCTGGCCCTTTTCACACTAGCTACTGTCCTGATAGTCACAGTACAAACACCCCTGAGATCAACAGCCCAGCCACCACCACAGTGAGCTGGAAGCTTAATGGTAACTGTCAGGACAAATGCTTTTTAGCTCACTGTAGCTGAATTAGAAGCCCTGTACTTGGTGGAAGTCTTCTTTTAAAGGGAAGCCTCCCTCTACAAGTGTGGGGAGCCATTCAAGAGACAAGGACATTGCATCAACACAGCTGCAACAGAGCAAGCACTTTGGGGAAGGACTTCTAGGAAGTGAGGAGCAACCAAGCAGCAGGGTGCAGAGCAGAATTATAAAGGAGCCGACAATGAAAATGGCTGGATGTTGTTAAAGAGGCTGTGTTTAATAAAAAGCTGGGTGGCCCCTGGAAAGAATATTTTACCAGTTATTAGTTTTCTGTATTTCCAATGTAAAATGTTCTTATCCTGCTGGAGGAATTTCCTATTTCCTGCATTCTGGCTGACTCGTACATTGAAGATGCATAGAAACATCCAGTCAGTGGTGCTTCTCCAAAGCAATCACAAATCAAGACTAATTCTTGATGGGAGAGCTGATTGGGACCTGGTGCTGAGCTCTTGGGAGCTCAGGCACAGGTACATTTCCTCTCTATCGGACAGCTTAAAGCTCTGCCTTTAGCACTTGCTTGAGAGCCAAATAGATCTATGAGAACAGCAGGACTGTGGCTGGGAAAGGATGCAAAGAAGGGAAGGAGCAAACACAACCTTTACCTGCCTCCAAAAGCAATGACAGGGCAGTCTGCAGCACCGTACTGCTGCTTAAGCTCAGTAATTAGCACTGCATAGTCAGCAAGGGCTTGTTCCACAGTAAGCAGACCAGTGTTCCTCAGCTGTGTTGACTCAAGTCCAAATGGAAGAGACTTCCCGTAGTACCTCTGAAAGGAAAGAGATATGCTGAGGAAGTGGTAGTGTCAAGGTCTGGGTCTTCTCTGTTCTCACTACTGGGATCAGTGTGCACAAATGGGAAGCAATAACAGAGCAAGCAGTGTGCTCTAACTTGTTCGTAACTGAGGAAGTGCCTTGTCTCCTGCATCTGATAAACAGAGACCTTCGGGACGTATCCTGTAGAGGATGGACAGTCCGTGACAAGCTGCTTCAGTGGGTGCCAAGTGGGCCCTCGGCACGTGTCTCTCTCCTGAAATTCCCGACTAGAAAAGGGAACAGGGTAATCTCTCCATGCATAAGTTGTGGAATAGTAGTGGGAAAGGTTGGCTTGGGACTTCACAGGCTAGAGAGATTAAATATTATCCAAACAAAATAACTCTCTAGTCCAGTGTGGAGTTCAAGGCCTGTGGAAACTACTTACAAAAGCACTGGTCTAAAGCAAATACACCATGGCATAGGTTTTACTGAAACAGTAGTCTGTATCCTGGATTGCTGGTAGACATAGAAAAAAAAATTCAGAAGCCATGGTTAAGTAAAGAAGAGCTGCTACCATGAGGAGAAAGCTTACAGTAGGTATACCTCAGCTTCATGGCAAGAGGTGTTATTATTTTTCCAGACCTGCAGAAAGCTGAATTCAGTAGTACTGAACGGAACAAGTCTCTATAGTATGCACAATGACTAAAATACTCACATGCTCAGCAAAAATCACAAGTGCTTGCTGTTCCTCTGCTAACTCAAATATGAAGTCAGAGTTCTGAGCAAAAGTCCAGATGTCACCTTCATTGCCAGTATAGAAAAAGATGGGTCCAAATCCTTTCTTCCAAAACTTTGCTGAGTGAGACAATTGACAGATGCAAATTAAAAAAAAAAAAAAAAAAAAAAAAAAGAGTGAGTCAAAACCCACGAGCATGAAATGACTACTTTTGGTGAGTTTGGGCAGGAGCTTAACAAGGAAGAACTCCGTGAACAGGCTGATCCCTGAGACCCAAGCTTGGGAATAAAGGTGTTAGAAAGGCCAGGCTACAGAAATCTCTCATTTGAGCAGCGGTAAATAACAGCTTCCATGAGATCAGCACACGGCCTGGAACTTCTACTTCTCCCTGAAAATCCCCAAAATCTCATTTCTGCAAGGCATTTGGAAACAGCTGCCCCCCAAAAGAGCGATTTCCCATTTATATACCGTTTTCAGCCCAACTCATCCCAAAACACTTGCACAGATCACTTTTCCCACAAAATGGACGTTCGGGAATTGCCTGCATCTTTCTGCTGCTCCTGCTGTGATGTATAACGTAGAGCCAAGCTGTAAATCACATATCATAGAATGGTTTGGGTTGGAAGGGACCTTCAAAGATCATCCAGTTCAACCCCCCTGCCATGGGCAGGGACATCTTCCACTACATCAGGTTGCTCAAAGCCCCGTCCAGCCTGACGTCAAACACTTTCCGTGATGGGGCATCCACAACTTCTCTGGGCAACCTGGTCCAGTGTCTCACCACCCCCATCGTAAAACATTTCTTCCTTATGTCCAATCCAAATCCACCCTCTTTCAGTTTAAAACCCTTGCCCCTTGTCCTGTCACTGCAGGCCTTGGTAAAAAGTCTCTCTCCATCTTTCTTGTAAGCCCCCTTTAAGTACTGAAAGGCCGCAAGAAGGTCTCCCCAGAGCCTTCTCTACTCCAGGCTGAATAACCCCAACTCTCTCAGCCTTTCCTCATAGCAGAGGTGTTCCAGCCCTCCGATCATTTCCATGGCCTCCTCTGGACCCGCTCCAACAGGTCCATGTCTCTCCTGTGCTGAGAACCCCAGAGCTGGATGCAGTGCTCCGGAGGGGTCTCACCAGAGTGGAGTAAAGGGGCAGAGTCACCTCCTTCAACCTGCTGGCCACGCTGCTGGTGATGCAGTCCAGGAGATGCTGCTGATGATATGCTGAGAGTGGCAGGACAAGCTGACCCATGATGTCAGTACTTGCTTATCTAACAAACAGTTGCTTTAATGCTTGCTGACTTTAACAAACATTTGATTTTAGCTTAGTCTTAAATTGCACAGGAATTAGAAGAGATAATAAATAGCTTTCTTCAACAACAGACCTCAGACCGTCAGTTAAGTGTTGATTTCAACACATTGCCACGTCACCCAAAGGGACCCTCCAACAGCGGTTGTCCTACAGACACCGCTGCAGTGTGTCACACGAGGCTGTTTCCCATTAACGGAGAGGCCTGAATTTAATTCTTGGCATTCTCAACACAGAATTGCCAAAGCAGGATTTGGCTTGGAAATGGGTCTGAAAACTTTCATTAGCAAAACTGCTGCTCTTTGCTAACAAAGAGGCTGATTCTCTTTCTGTGTTGCATTTGCTTTGGGTATCAGGTAGGAAACTGAAGCGCTATCTTTACTCTGGCTTTTTTTCTGATACGCTTCGTGGCTCCTGGAGTAAACAACCATTCACAGGAGCCAAAACCAAATGAGCCAGGTTGCTTAAAAAGGTATCTATTTTTAGACTGAAATCCTGGGGAACTGCCAGTTAACCTCAAGACAGTCAGATGCCTGGTTGTGAAATAATAGTCTCCTTCAAGTTCTCGCTGATAATCTGAAAAGGCTGGTATTGCACAAGAAGCAGTAGAGGGGAAAGGAACTACTTACAGGAATTTTGAGTAAGAAACTATTTGTAAACCAGCAGAACTGCAATGTTAATGTTTTGTTTCTCACAAATATTATTCAGCTCGGCCCAGGACACACAGATAAAACATAACACTTTAAAAAGAAAGCAAATAAAAGTTATGCAATGCTTTAAACCAGGTGATCCCAAAGTTCTGTTCAAAAAGGGCCACTTAATTAGTGAAATTTCAGGCTTGGGTGTGCTATCAAAATTCACTGGTGTTCCCATATCTTTGGGCTGAACCGATCCATGGATTCACACGGGTGCAGGTGCTGAACAAGCTGCAGAGTAACAGGTGATGTGAAGAAGGTGAGACACTGCCTATGCAGCCCCAGACACAGGCAGTCTGCGAGGCAGCAGCAGGCAGGCGCCAGGCTGGGCAGCACTCTGGGCTGGTGCTACTCACCTTTGTTCTCTCCCTGCAAATCTCTCCCCAATTCCTCCAAGCAGGCAGGATTGAAAAACATGTGACACCCATTATTGAAATTGCTGTCTTTGCAGTCACACGCTGTTTAGAAAAGCCTCCTCTTTCTTCCTGTCTGTTGCATAGAAGATAACTCATTATTCAGCTGGAAAGAAAGACACAGCCGGCTCCTTGCTGGAAGCCCTCATTGTTCAGCATGGCTTAAGCTATCTAAAGTTGCAGGGTTTTAAATAATGCAAAACACTGACCCAAGAGGAGTTATCTTCACTCGTAAGAATTTCGATGGGTACAGAGTACAAACTTTGGGTCACTATTTGCTTTTCCTGCTGCACTCAGAGCACCCAGTTGCACTTGTAAGAGATGCTGTCCCCAAGTATGCCAGGCACAAGTATGAAGTGGGAGAGGAGTGGCTGGAGAGCGGCCCTGCAGAACGGGGTCTCGGGGTGCTGGTCAGCAGCAGGCTCAATAGTGCCCTGGCAGCCGAGAGGGCAAACCGCATCCTGGGGGACATCAAACACAGTATCACCAGCCAGTCAAGAGAGGGGATTATCCGGCTCTATTCAGTGTTGGTGCGGCCTCACTTCGAGTACTGTACGCAGTTCTGGGCCCCACAATTTGAGAAAGATGCGAAGGTCCTTGAATGCGTTCAAAAAAGGCAAGAAAGCTGGTGACAGGGCTGGAAGGCATGTCCTCTGAGGAGCGGCTGAGGACTTCGGGTTTGTCTAGTTTGGAGGAAAAGAGGCTGAGGGGCAACCTCATTGCTCTCTGCAGCTTCCTGAGGAGGGGACATGGAGAGGGAGGTGCTGATCTCTTCTCCCTGGGATCCAGGGACAGGACGCGTGGGAATGGTTCAAAGCTGCATCAGGGGAGGTTTAGACTGGACATTAGGAAGCATCTCTTTACCGAGAGGGTGGTCAAACACTGGAACAGGCTTCCTAGAGAGGTGGTCAATGCCCCAAGCCCATCAACGTTTGGAAGCATTTGGACAATGCCCTTAACAACACGCTTTGAGTTTTGGTCAACTCTGAAGCGGTCAGGCAGCTGGACCTGATGATCGTTGCAGGTCCCTTCCAACTGAAGTAGTCTGTTCTGTTCTATTCTATGGCCAACTGAAGACAGACATGCACAGAGCCAGCCCTGACAAAGCCTAACGCAGCTGCTGCTTCTAGTCCGCTCTGCTCTGGCTCCGGAGAGGCCAACCCCCACACCTGCACCCCACACCGCATGGCCAGAACAACAGATTGAAGGGAAGAGGAGGAGGATACGGACAGTGCCGGGGGGAATGACTGGCTCACGAAGGGCTGGCACTCGGCTCCAGCTGACTCCTGGCTGCTCAGCACAGTGCTCTGAGCACCTAACGGAGAGGCTCTCTGCCTCAGTTAAAGCTCAAGCAGACAGAAAATCAGCCCTGAGCCACAGCAAGGCCCTGCCACGGCCACGCCGGAGCTGGGAGCAGCTCGGCCGCGGCACATCCCCGGGACCTACCTGAGACCAGGTACCGCTGCGGGAAGGTCTCGTTGCCACGGGTCTCGAAGCTGAAGTGGTCCCGCACCTGCTGGAAGAGCCGCTCCTCCAGGCCGGGCCCCGCTGCCCGGGCGGCTGGAGGGGGAACCGTCAGCGCAGGGGAAACCGGCACCCGGCGCCGCCGGCCGGC